>CATIWQ010501032.1:0-13573 GCA_949673415.1 Euphorbia schlechtendalii
TATGTATGTATGTATGTATGTATGTATGTATGTATGTATGTATGTATGTATGTATGTATGTATGTATGTATGTATGTATGTATCTATATATATATACATACATACATATATATATATATATATATATATATATACACACACACACATACATACATACATACATACATACATACATACATACATACATATATAACATTTTTAGAAAACCTCTCTAAACAATTTTTCTATTTCTTGTGAAACCCAAGTCGCGTTGTTGTAAGTCGTTTAGCCATGGTTAGGCATTGAGGCATTTTTACTAGCATAAATCGTTGACAGTGATCAAGTTATGGAGAAATTTTTTGAAAGATTTTCTAGTGGTAGTTCAAGTAATAGGAAAAATATTAATAAAGGTTAAAATAAAGAAATATTACTTAAAAATAATGTAGATAATGAATTACATAATTGAAAATTACCTCCTATATATGCAAAAAGTATCTATAAAAGTAATAATAATATTTTATTTAAATCTGATTATATAATTAAGACTGTTGAACAGTCCATATCTATAGATAATAATTTATTATCTTTTAATCTATTATCTGCAAATCTAATAGACAAGCATAAGGAATTATACTCTTTTATTCATATAGGAATGATACAAGTTGCGGTTAAACTGACAACAAGGATAGGTTTGCCTATAACGGCGTTAGTTTATCTAAGAGACAAGAGAAATAATTAGTTCTCAGATTCTCTATTAGAAGCTGTTGAATCCTCCTTAACAGATGGACCAATCTATTTTAGGTGTTATCCAAATCTAACAGTTCCGTTAGATTGTCTGCATATTTTAGATACGGCTTCTTTAGATATTAAAACAGAAGGTTTTGATATGAAGCCTGGATCAAAGA
This sequence comes from Euphorbia schlechtendalii, assembly GCA_949673415.1. NCBI lineage: Eukaryota > Viridiplantae > Streptophyta > Magnoliopsida > Malpighiales > Euphorbiaceae > Euphorbia > Euphorbia schlechtendalii. The sequence continues at coordinate 885 of CATIWQ010501032.1, forward strand.
ATTTGATCTTAATTTACAGGATTCATTATAAAGTAATGAATAGTACTGTCCCTAATATAAGGGATGACGATAGTAGATTGCTAAAAGCACGTAAAGGAGTAACCACTTTATTCCTAACTGATTTGACTAAGGGAAATTTAGTAGTCCCTAAACCCATACCATGGGAAGAGTTAAACTTTCCCGAATCATGGAAAATTGATGATGCAATCCCTTTAAAAAGGAAGAATGTTTAGATTTGGATTATACCCTTGAAGAATCTAATGGTAGTGTAATTTTAAAATTCACAAAAGATTCTTCTTCAAGAAGATCTTTTACTAGAATGTCAAGGACTCCTAGTATTATATCTTCAAGACATTCAACATCCTCACTTCCAGCTACTAATCGAGCTGAAGAAGAAATTAAGGTGACAAAAAGAATGCCTTCTAATGTGGTAAAACCAGTTTATGAAAAACCAAATAGTCCAACTATGTCTGACATGGTATATCATTCTATTTTTACATTAACAAAAGAATTAAATTCTTTTGAAAAATGGTTTTTAATTTCTTTCTCTGAAAAGGAAAGAAATAAATGGACAAAGAAATTTAATTAGTACCAATCACAAGACGGTAGTCTTAAAGACTTTCCTGATTACATGAAATCTATTTGCAAAATTAAAGGAATAAAATTCCCAAAATTAGATAATCCTCAATACCTTGAAATTTTAGAGTCTTCTTTCAAGGTTTTTACTACTCCAAAGGGTGAAACCCTTAAAAGTATTCATCCTCCTTTAGCTACAACTTCATATAAAGTAGAGCCTAAGGTTACAGTAGAGATTAGCTCCTTTATTACAGGATCCGATGCTGTAATAAAACAATATAATTTCACTAATCTTAGTCTTCATATGATAGGAGAACAACTTAGTCGTATTGAAAATACAATTCATAAACCTGCTCTAAAAGAGGGGGGAGAAGACAAGGACAAGGTAATTATAAAACCTATTTCTAGTCAGAAGATAAACTTCCAATTTGATAACACACAGGATAAATTAATAGAAGAAATTACTAAAAACTTGCTGAGCTTCCTATAGACAGAAAGCAAAAGCAAATTGCTCCTTTATCTAAAGAAATCAATGAAACAAATAATAGTTCAGAAATAGATTCTAAGAACTCTGAAATTGAAAATTTACAATCTTTGTTTATGAATTTAGAAGACATTGGTAAAACTAGTAATCAGATAAATAAAATTTATCATTCTAAAGAAGGTTCTGAAAAACCTTATTATCCCAGACTATCCCCTGTTAATTTATAGTATGAGGAATTTAGACCCTCAACTTTATCTTTCGATGGTAGATCTATTGAAGAATGGAATGTAAACGGCATGTCTAAATATCAAATTAAAAATGTTATTCAATACATGTTAATGCATGCCTCTGCTTCTAGGATCCATGGCAATAGCGATAAAGTTATCGCTGAAGCCATTATCGCGGGATTTACTGGCCAACTAAAAGGTTGGTAGGATTTCTATTTAAATACAGAAGCTAATAACGCTGTTAAGATTGAAGGAAATCAACCTATTCCTGATTTTGTTAATGTGTTAATATACACTTTGATTTTACATTTTTAGGATCATCCTCCTTATTTTTTGAGCAAACTACAGAGCAGCTTATGAATCTGTACTATAGAGATCTCTCTGAGTTTAAATGGTACAAAGATGTATTTTTAGTGCCGTTTACACTAGAGATGATTGTAATTAGGATTTTTGGAAAGAAAAATTCATTTCTGGACTTCCTAGGTTATTTGCTGATAGAGTTAAAGAGAGGATTAGAAGCAAATTTAATAAGACTATTCCGTATAGCAGCCTTACTTATGGAGAAATTTCTGCTGAAATTATCTCAAAAGGAATGTTGCTATGTAATGAATTAAAAATTCATAAACAAATGAAATTTGAAAAGATGTCAGGTAAAAGAATCCTTGGCACTTTTGTGAATAGTTAGGTTATAATCCTATTAAGAGATCTCAAAGATCTATCCATAAAAATAAATGGTTTTTTTTATGAATGATCGTAAAAATGATCAGAAATTTTAAAGGTCTTAAAAGGAAACCTTTTAAGAAATCTTTAAAAGATAAATCTCCTAAAAAGTTGACTAAAACCATTGTCTATTATAGATGTGGTAAGATAGGACATAAATCAAATAAATGTAAACAACAAATTAGGTCCTTATCTATTGATGAAAGTCTAAAAGACTCCCTTGAAAAAATCATGTTGATAGCACCTGACTCTGAAAGAGAAGATTATATTATAGATAATGTTGATGACGAAACTTTTGAATCAAATTCAGAAAGTTCAGAATGTGATGGTCATTGTGACTATTACAAATCTCTTTGTTCATTAAATGGACTTATAGTTCTTACCAAAAGTGAGGACTCTTTATTAACTTTAATTGAAAAAAATTAAAGATCCTTCTGAAAGAAGATCACATTTAGAAAGTTATTTAGATTTGATTAAAAATCAACAGTCTAGCTTAGCCAGTACTTCTAGATCTACTAAAGTAGAGAAAAAACTAGAAGAAAAAACTGTTGCCTATGATTTAAAAGAAATTTTAGGTAGATTTAAAACCCATAAGGATAAAGAACCTACCATTAATGATTTAAAATTTGAGATTAAGAATTTCAAACATGAACTAAAAGATCTTAAAGATCATGTTCTTATTTTAGAATCCACTAAAAATGATACTGATTCTGAAGAAGAAACTTCTGAAGAATTATTACAACAGCTAGAAGATTCCATAACTATAGAAGAATTGAAACTTCCTTCTTCTAAAACTAAAAGCTTCAAATATATTGAATTAATCAATAAAGTTGTCACTTATAAAGTGGCATACAAAGATTACTTTAGTCATCAATAAAGAATTTATTGTCTCTACCATTGCTCTAATAGACTCTGGTGTTGATTTAAATTGTATTAATGAAGGACTTATCCCTTCAAAATATTTTACTAACACCCTTGAGGAATTACATACTACTAATGGTGAAAAATTAGCAGTCAATTTCAAGTTAAACAATGCAGCAATCTGCAATAAGGGTTTGTGTTTAGAAATACTGTTTATAATAGTTAAAATTTAAATCAGACTTATCTTAGGAAACCCTTTCCTTCATAGTCTTTTTCCTATTAAGGAAATCTTTGAAAGAAATATTAGTACTGAAATTTCAGGAAAAGAGATAATTTTTAAATTTTTATCTTGACCAAAAGTTAAAAGCTTAAACATTCTTAAAAAGAATATTCTTGATAAAGAAAAATTTGTCAACTCTTTAAAAGAAGAAGTTAGTTTTAAAATTTTAAAAACAAAATTAGAAAACCCCATTTTACAGAAACAAATCATTAAGTTATAGTAATTAATGGAAAAGGAAATATGTTTTGATATTCCAACCGCATGGGATAGAAAGAAACATATTATCTCTTTACCATATGAGCCAGATTTTAATGAACGGTTTATTCCAACCAAAGCTATACCTATTACTATGTCTCCCAGGCATCTTGATATCTGTAAAACAGAAATCGAAGGCCTTTTAAAAAACGGTCTGATCAGGAAAAGCTCTAGTCATTGGAGCTGTCTTACCTTCTACGTTGAAAACGCAACATAACTCGAAAGAGGAGTTCCTAGGTTAGTTATCAATTACAAGCCCCTTAATAAGGTGCTTAGATGGATAAGATATCCCCTTCTGAATAAGAAGGATCTGTTAAACAGACTTTATGAAGCAAAAAATTTTTCAAAGTTTGATATGAAATCTGGTTTTTGGCAAATTCAGATTGACAAAAAGGACAAATATAATACTGCTTTTACCGTTCTTTTTGGTCACTATGAATGGAATGTCATGCCTTTTGGGTTTAAAAATGCCGCATCTGAATATAAGAAAATTATGAATGAAATTTTTAATGTTTATTCATCCTTTTCTATTGTTTATATTAATGACGTACTCATTTTCTCAAAAAATATTGAGCAGCGTTTTAAACATTTAAATAATTTCTTAAACATTGCTAAAAGAAATGGTTTAGTTGTTTCTACTAGAAAGATAAAACTCTTTCAAACTAAAATTAGATTTCTAGGACATACATTGAAAATGGTACTTGTATCCCTATTAGTAGAGCAATTGAATTTGCTGATAAATTCCCTAATGAAATCAGAGACAAAAAACAATTACAAAGGTTTTTAGGAAGTTTAAATTCTGTAGCAGACTTTTATAAAGACCTAGCATTTGATGCAAAGCCTTTATTTGAAAGGTTAAGGAAAATTTTCCTGAATGGACTGAAAGTCATACTTTTGCAGTAAAGAGAATTAAATCTCGTGTTAAGGTTATACCTTGTTTAGCTATTCCCCATCATGAAAAGCTTTTAAAATTTTTGAAATAGATGCTCCAGATTTAGGTTATGGTGGAATCCTTAAGCAACAAATCAATGAAATTGAATTGTTAGTCAGATTCACTAGTGGGGTATGGGTAGGAGCTTGAAAAAACTACTCTACAATTAAAAAAGAAATGCTTTCTATTGTTCTTTGTATCCAAAAGTTTGAATCTGATTTAATAAATCAGAAATTCAGGAAATGAGTTCAAAGGCCAATAATTTCAATCTCAAAAGGTTCGTAGGCCAAAGTAGCCAGTCTGAAAGATCTGCTTCCCAAAGATATATAAAATCCTCTTCAAAGCCTACCAAAAAAAAAACTTTGGATAACCTATCTGTTGAAAGTAGAAAAGATGAGTATGATCTTGATGCCTACCAATTGGCATTAGAACCTGATTCTTTAAAAGAAGAAATCTTCCCCTTTATTCCAATTACCTTTCAAAAGGTCTGTCCTATTGAAAATAGCCATGCTAATTTATAAATTAATGAATTAGCATTATTCTATACAAAGAACCACACTATAGTTCCTTATCTTCGGAGAGATTTTGGATTTTACCTTACTCTCTTAGAAGAAACAGGTTCAATAAAATTTGAACCAATGTCTCGGAGTAACTCTGAATAGGCATTTGCAAAATTTATAATTCTTAAAGTATTGGCCCTAGAAGAATGGGATAGAGATTTATTTACTCTTAAAAGAGGTAAAGAAATAGCTTATAGCTATTTTGATTATGTTGATGCTTGGTAACATGCTCTTCTCTATAATAATAGTTTACGCAGATTTAGCTGGTTTCTGCAATTTCAATTGGTAAAATCAATAGAATATTTTCCAAACTGGTTCCATAATTGGTTCCAGAATTGGGGTCTTTTCCCCATCCTTCTTCTTAAAAGGATTAGAGAAGTTTTTAATCAGTTTTGTGAACAAAATAGTAGTTGTAAAATAGCTAGACTTATTTTTACTGTCCTTTACAGTGTCCCTTGGATCTTAAAATGGGATTACATCATTTCTTATAAAAATGAGTCTGAGTATTTTCAAGCACCACATAATGAAATTGCTCTCCCTTGGCTCACCAGAAGAATTTCTATGAAATGGTGGGATAAGTTTGAAATTTTTAAAAAACCTTCAGTCTTCTCCTTTGAGGGGCTGATTTCCCTTAAAAAACCCTAGACCTTGGTAAAGTGGAGCCTTCTGCCCCTTTACCAGACTTTTTTGAAAATCTCCTTTCTCAAATGTTTGAAGACGAGCTTAAAGCTCAAATGGTTGGATTTCTAAAGACCAAGGTTAAAATACCTTCTGTCCAAACCCAATAATCCAAAGGAATTGTTATTTTAGAAAATCCTAAAAGGAAGAATGAAGAACCTGCTCTAATGGATTCCTCTCCAAACAAAAAGGAGAAATCAGAAGCTTCTTCATCAAAAGGCAAATCCAAGGCTGAAAGCAAGAAAAAGGTTGTTGATCTCAACCCTTTCGATCTTCTCTACCAGGATGCTCAAAGCCCCCCTGATGGAATTATAAATATTGATGATATACCATTAGAAGACTTCAACATTTTACTCTCCACTCCTTCGAAATAATTCTTTCAAGTTTTCTTCCATGGGCTTTGCTTAAAGCAATTTTTATTTTTCAACCGGCTGAACCAGGGTCAACCTGCTAAACTGAAGGAATCAACTGGTTAAACCAATATTTTTCCCTATAAAAGGAGAAGTGTGCTCAAAGTTCAGGATTCGAAGAAAAATAAAAGTTTTAGAGAGAGAAAGAAGAGTGAAAAGCTCTTAAGCTCCGATCATCCTCAACCACTTCCTCCATCCACTCTCCGACCACCATCTTTGACCACTCTCCGACCACCATCTTCGGTCACTCTCCGATCACCGGTCAATTTTTTCGGCATAATTTTCCGGGCTTCTGTAAACGTCTAAAAGACGTAAGTTTTACTTTTCTTTTTTTAATTATTTTAATTATTTGTAATTTGTAACAAGTTTTAATATTGTTTATATAATCTTATATGTTTTAATAATCTTCATGTTTGCTTATTTTATAATTTCGTTACATAATTTGTTTATTTTATAATTTTGTTTCCGATCCGTCACAGTTGGTGTGTGTGTGTATATATATATAGAATGAAAATTTGATTACTTACAATTAAGTCCTTAAACTCTTAATTAATTCCAATTAATTCCTTAAAGTTCTATAAATTTTCAATTTAATCCAAATAACTAAATTGGATCGGATCTTTTGACCCCGATTGACCCGTCCATGGGCGGACCGGGTATTTCCATTATATCCAAAGTAAAATTTATAAAAATTAAAAAATAAAAATTATGAAATTGTGAATATTTTCACTTCAAATTTGAAGTAATAATGTTCATACTTCAAAATTTGAAGTTGAAAATGAAGTGGGATTGTAATCACTGCACTTCATTTTCAACTCAAAACTCAACTTTTAAAGTTAGAATTTTTAATGTGAAAAAGTAATAAAAAGTCTAAACTGAAAACTCTAATTTTTTAGTGTGTCATGATATTGTAGCATGCATTTTCTCATCCTAAGTAAATGGGTAAATAATTATAACCTTCCTGTGTTTTGACCAAATATACTAATATCTCCTAGTGTTTTAAAAAATTACTTATGCCTCCTTATATTTTATTTTTTTCATGCTATAACTTCCTTGTATTTTGTATAATCCATTTTTATATTAAATTTCTTAACATAATACATGTTTATGAAAAAACATTAGTCTTAGTTATCATATCTCAAAATGCTAGGGATTAAAATGGCTCTAAAAAGGTTTTTTTATTATTCATATCAATGTGGATTGTCCCAGCAAGTTCACGGCCTTCCATGTCCTCGGTGGTGTTCGATGATCCTACAAAACAAATCTTCGACTGGGGTTTCCGGCAAAGATCCTCCAATGCTTAAGTCATAAAATGTTTGAGAAGTAGTAGTGGAGTAATAAATGAGTGAAACAGTTACCTCAAATTTGGGGGAGGGCCTTGCTATTTATAGTAGTGAGTGTAATGATAACATGGTGAGACTCGCGAATTAGGCTAAAACGTGTGGTAAGCCATCAAGGGTCTTGTCTGCCATCAAGGCATTTATTGTGCCCCATTCCTTTAACAGGTTTTCCTTTAATACGACATCAGAGAGAGGGTAAGTGGGTTGCTTAGGAATGGGTATAATTGAAGCTGCGCTGAAGCAGTTGCCTTCAACCGCAGTATCAGATGTAGAACCCATTATCTCTTCAGGAGGACATGTTGCTGGATCATGGGCTATGCCAATGGGCTTGTGGGATGGACCATGTTGATGTTGTGGTAACAAAGGTGGGTCTTGGTATCAGGTGTTCCCCCTGAAGTGTTTGAGGCTCTTTGGGGCTGAAGGTGTGGGATGCAAACATCATAAAAACGCTTGTGGTGACGGTTCTTGTGATTTGCAGGTGTGACCGTTGGAAAAGACATGACTATTCCACTTCCGCATTTTTTAGCTCCCGTAATAATTGCCCCTTTTCAAAATTCAAAATTGCTTCGATAATCATGACTTCTATCCCCTATAAATGGTGGTCGTTTCCTTGGCGAAAATCTCCTTCCTTCTTCTGAATTTTCTTTCTCTCTTACTCTAAAGTGTTTTCATGCGAATTCTCCTATTTTCTTCTAGAATTTGTTCTCCTTTCAAAAATTCAGTAAGTTTCTTGCTTTGTTCTATTTTCCTTTTATTTGTGCAATTTGCTTTCCATTCCTTTCTTCTTCAAACTTCTATTACCCCAAAATGTCAAGTGAATCTACTGATTCATGTGCCCTGATTCTTCGCTCAACTCGCTGTTACCAAGGGGTGAGGGATCGTAGTGACTCGTTTCCTCCAATTTCTCTTGATCAGACCTCCTCCTCTAATGCTCTTATTGTGGAGGCCTCCATAGGTCAGGGCCCTCCTTTGGTAGAATTTGAATTGGTGGGTGGTGGTTCTAGGTCGATGTCTCACCATTCGATGGTGGTTGGAGAGTCGTCGTTCCCCTTCCTTGCAGAAGGAGTTGATTGCCAAACCCCTTCTACCATCACCAAGAAAGATGCGAATGATGCTTATGACCTCCTCTTAGGCAAGTCCCATGGAATTACAGCTAGGGTCCTGATGCGGGCCAAGCTATGTGGAATCCCCCCTCGAAGGATTTTGTGCTTGTGTTGGTTCAACAGGTGAAGTGGGGTTCCAATTTCCAATGGATGAAGTTGTGGTGGATGTCTTTAGGGAATTTACAGGATGTGTCGCAACCTAGATTTTATGTTGACTGGGCCTGCATTTCACCTTTTCTTTAAGTCGAAGACTAAACATCTCAGGGCTTTTATCTATTGGGGGAGCACGAGGGAGCCCACATCAAAGCTTTTGGGGAAGCAGTCCCATGTTAGGGACTTTAAAGATAAGTGGTTTTGGATCTTCCCCAAACCAAATGCCACTGAAGCTGGTGCGTCGAATCCCCTCAAAATACAGGAAATTTCCCTTTCACTCTGCCTAGAACCAAAACGCTGATAATTCTAAGACTTAGAGGAAGGAGGTTGAGTTGAATGCTCGGGAGAGAAGAGAGGCTGATATAGTGCATCAGCTATGCCTGACATACATTGGTGTATGGCAGAGTGTTTGTTAGGCTAATGCGATGGCCTTTTCTTGTTGGATGGATAAAGGGGCCATCATTTATACTGAGTTGACTCTAAAGGATGGTGAGAATTCCTAAAGCTAATGCATCTTTTTTTACTTATTGTAGGTATGGCTCGTAATAAGTGGAAACCTAAAATTATTCCTACAGTTACCACGGCATGGGCCCAAGCATCAAGGAGTACCGCTAGTGGAGTAGTAGTGGCGGTCAATGCTGAGGTTGCGGAGTAGTTGGAGGAGGGTACTTTGGCGATGCCAAAGGAAGAAGAATCCTCTACTGGGAGATGGGCCCAACAACTTTTTGATGAGGGGATAATTGTTCCCCTAGCTGTACTGGGGCTATACAAGGTTGAGGAGGACTTGGTTATGTATGAGTCTACTCTAAAGAAGGTAATTATTATTGCTCCCAGCCTGAAGGGGTTTCTGGCCAAAGTGCGGCCGCATCAAGTACCCTCCAAAGGCATTGAGATCAAGGAGAGGGGGCAGAAGAGGCCCCGAAGTGAGGATGATGTAGGGGGGAGGGGGAGTAAGAGCGACAAGGCTCATATCAGTGAAAAGGATCAGGTGCAGTGGGTGAAGTGCGATATGCCTTTGGTAAGTATCTTGATTGATTTTGCCTTTCACTTTCCTTTTTGTTGAGTTTTATCTATTGCTCCTCTTGCATTTATTGGATATATTTTGTATGGGTACTCTGTGTTTGGAAGATATGGCACAAAGTTCATAGGGAGGATGTGGCTTTGATGAAGCTAGAGGTAGTTGGTGAGATGGGCTGCTTCACTAAGTTGCCTAGTGAAGATGCGAGGTTCAACGACATGGGTCTTGCTGAGGTAAGTGCATATGCGGAGCAACAGGCGCTCCTTGTAAGTGTTATTTCTTCACTCTAAGTTGTTTTTTATTTTTTTTTGTGTTAGCCAACTTTTTCCTATCTTTGGTGAATTATACACCTTTGATGAAGGCCTTTTCTACTTCTTACCGAATTGAAAGGGCACTTAATGCGGTGCAAGGGGAGATGGAGCACATTTATTGATAAGTGTATAATTACACTTATTATCACACAAATTTTATACAATAAACATTGTAGTTTTAGTCATTTTTATATTTCATATAAAAGATTTCACGTGGTATGTAGTTATTTTTGAAGCAAATGTAAATACTAGGTAAATCTTAGGAGTAAAATGAGCTAAAATGGAATTCTATGAAAAAAGAGTAAAAAAGGTGCAAAAAGATGCGTGGAACATAAGGAATTGGCTTAGGATTGAAGCTGTCAAAGATCTGTAAAGTTGCAAAGAATAAACATGAAGAAAAACAAATTTCACGATCGTGACACCTATTAACGGTCGTGACTTGTTATTTTTCGCAAGTAAAAAGTTTTCAACAAATAGTCACGTTCAAGACTCATATATCACACTCACGACTTGTAACGGTTATTGGTCAACTCTTCTCAACTACCAACCACCAGATAAGAATGATCAGCTGCCATTAACCGCCATCAAATATCAGATGAAAAGAAACCTTTTGGAAGTCAACCAATCATGAAAAGGTGCCTTTCCATTGAGGATGAGGATGAATCTTTGTATCCAATCATATTGAAGTGATGCAACCCTTTGCCAATGGACACGACTCTTCTTTTGGATAGACGCAACCCTTCTCACTCTATAAATAAGATTCAAAACTCAACCTTTTTCATGACATGCATGGTAAGCAATTTATAGTAGTGTGCATGTATGATAGAGAGTGAAAATAGTATAGATTTCTCTACGTTTAAAGTTATAGTGAGAAAAATGTATAAGTGATTCTATACTTATTTCGATCACTAGATTTCTCCACGTATTCAAGCTATTGTTGTATGAGCGATTTCTCCTCGTATTTCTCTACGTTTTTGTTCTTCAACATTCATTTGTTCGATATTCACAAAGAATAGCATCCTAGAGGAGGTTATGTACGAGTCAAGACAGAATTCAAAATAAACCATGAATTGAGGGAATTGATGACTCCCATTAAAGAGTGGATACTGTTTGAGCAACTTTAGCTTTCACTTGCATACCTTACAACTTTACTTTGTTTTGTACTTATACTTTCTATTTCAAAGTTTGTGATATGTCTATGTATCATAACGAGTATTTCGTCTTGCATCATTTATATTAATGAAGTTATATGCTTTCGAGTTAACTTTAAGAGTGATTTTGGGGTTAACAAGATGGAGTATAGTCACTAGATATGTGATTATAATGTTGTTTAGTGAGCTAACATTTTTGGAGTGGTAACTTGCTAAATATGGCTATGTGAGAGTGACCCGTACTAAGCATAGTAATATTGTTATCTAGGTTCTTATAAGTGTCATAATTCATTTATCCTAGATTTAGAAAAGTCATTTCATGTGTTGCTTTTCGGTGAATTATTGAATATTTGAGCATCTAGAACCGTGTTTGTTGAAGTTATATACTGTATAAAATATCCTTGATTATTTTGCATGGTTTTCTCTACTATACTTACTCTTAGGGAATATCTATATAGTTTACATCTTCTCTAATCTATTCATAAATCTGTCTATTCATCAGTCTACCATCCAAACTCTCTAATACAAATTATCTTATGTCTTTTGTTCTATAACTCTAGGTGGTCCTTAGAACCGAATTCCTTCCTTGTGGGATCGATATCTTTTAATACTTCATCGAAACTGTATACTTGCAGTGGTCATCATTTTTCTATTTGATAAGTAGTATTGACAACACATGTTCATATTTTGAAATTTTATCTTATCAGTAGAAAAGTGGGTAATAAGGTTTTTGGCACTGTTACCGAATATAAGCCTATCGGAACGAGTATAGTCAAAATCTTGCGATCAAGTTTTTGGCACCGTTGCTGGGGAAGGTAAGTGTGTCTTAGAGATAAAAAATTTGGAGACAAAGATACATTTTCCAATTTTATATCTATTTGTTTATTCCTAAACTGTACAATTTGTCAATCCTAACTTGGATGTGAAAAAGAATATGAAATAATCATCTGGGAGGTGATACGTTATATTAATGCATCTGAATTCTCGATAAATAGAAGATTTTCTTCTATTTCGCCTATTCACGTTTGTGACCCCCATTCACGCTTGTGAATCCCTTATAAAAACTTTATGTTTCTCAAATTCTACAAGTCACGATCGTGAACAATAATCACGATTGCGATTTTTGCGATTACTGCAGCTGTTTAGCAGTTATTCGATGGCTATTCCTCAAACCTCTATAAAATTGATGTGTGAGTGTTCATCAATTACTCACTTCTACAATCTAAATTTTTACCTTTCCAATCTCAATTCAATTCTAAATCTAAAATTACATTATTCATTTCAAAAATTCTTCCAAAATGGTTTTGGCAAACAAATCCAATCAGTCCCTCCAATAAATTTACAAGAATGGTACGAGGCACCATTCCCGATCCATTCTCGTGAAGAGGGAGATCATATTGAGGTTATTAAAGATGCTGAATACAAAAGTTCCTACACCATTCATAAGAACAGTTTCATCAGCCTCGGAGTTTATGACAGCTGTGAGCACGGGATTTTGTACCAGCTCGCGCGTTCAATGATGACGACTTTTCGGGAAATTTATCCTCGAATCACACGATTTTCGATCATCCGACGATCTTCATATGGGAATCCTTCTCAGACGTTTTAAATTATTTAACTAAATATATATA
>CATIWQ010501041.1:0-13495 GCA_949673415.1 Euphorbia schlechtendalii
AGTTTATTTGAGATGATTGTAAAGGTATTGGTCAGGGCATTGCTGTCTACCGATAATGGCTCGGAACCAACACTTTCACTTCTTACAATGAGGTTTTCAAGAAAGCTGAAAAGCTTGAGTGGATAGAATCCCTGGACACACTCATGGGGGAACCAACCAATGAGCACTAATGTGAAAAGGTGATAATTGGGAAAGAAGACCCTCCATATGTGGAGGATGAGGATGCTAATAATGTAATAGTTAGTATTTTAAACTCTTTCATGTTAACAAACTCAGCCAATGAGTCTTTTGAATCTTCGAATGCTTCGAACTTTGCTTGGTATCCTTTCGGATGACATCACACATTCTTGTGAACATAAGCATAATGTTTTTTTAGCATGCATGACACATCATCACATGAAATTAATTTGGGTATTAATGAATCCCCTATAATGATTTCAAATGATTTGACTCTTGATGAAAAATGAGAGATAACATAGGTACTTAGATAACTCATGATAGCGTTGTCCTTGTCCTTTGAAGACATGCTAAAGGTTGATAAAAAGATCGTCAAACATAAAATCTCTATTGACCATTAAGAAGATGACACGATTGAGACCAAAATGGTCCAAAAGAGTAAAGATAGAGCCAGCAAAGCAAATCGAAGCTAAGTACCCCAAAGTGGCTAAACATCCGATAGGTTGGCCAACATGACACCAATACCGAAGATACAAAGAAGGGGTCAAACATATCAATGTGTCATCGATTTCATCACGCGGCTCATCACCATTTATGGGCCGATCAACACACTATTGAAGTAGTACCAATAGACAATGCCTATTTGCATTTGATGGGATCAAGCTATGTCTGATGTAGGTTTTGAAGCCTTCCATCCCTGACAAATCACTCATTCCCTATTTTACTGTTAAGAAATTAGGGAGAACAATTCAAAAGGCGAATATAAAGCATCATCGCTCATCATCGTGTATACCTCAAGCCAACATAGTAGCAAGAGCAGCCAACAAATTAATCAGAAAATGCTAAACGAATAAGCTATTAAAGTCATAAATCCACCAAGATAGGCTCAAATGCTAACATGTCTAGGCGAAAGAAATAAATCATGTAAAAAAAGTAGAAAAGTAATTAACCTATCAATTAGCACTCTATTAGTTGAGCAAAAATTAGGGCATCTTTTCAAAACAGAAAAAGAATAGTCCGCCAAGTTGAAAACCTAAAGAGGGAGGCTCAGGAAAAACTTAGGACATCGAGAGAAAAGCAAACACATTGATTAGAAAACCTAAAAGGGCTAGTCAATGGTAGGAGTCAAATCATTTGAAACATTTATACCCTTTTAAGTTCATCAATGAATTGTCATTCTTGCTGAATCTTTATGCATAAGTTTATCTTGATTGTTTACATGCCAACTGTAGAATATCGTAAGTAAGCATCCCTTCACATCATGGTTCAATAAAAACAAAAAAAAATAAAATAAATAAAAAAAAGAAAAGATAAGTCTGCTGGACTGAAATATTGAAAGGGCAGTCCAGGTAAAAATTAAGACAAGGTTCGATAAATTGAAAACCTGTAAGGGCAGTCTATGCAGATTTTCTAACCAAAGAAATATCAATTTTATCATCTCCACCTTGGAATGGACCAAGGAATCATCTATCTCCTCCAGATATTAGGACAAATATCTTCTGATTTCCCTCACAAAGAGGATTATCACAATAAAAGCTTCCATACTCTCCTTATCAGTTTTAAAGGTAGCATCACAAACATGGTTCGGGATCAACGTTAACATCTCTAGCACAATACCAAAGAAGGAAACAAGCATCAAAAAGTCAATGACGCATCCAAATCCTCTTCAAACCAAATTCAAGCTTTGAACTTCACTATGATTCATCCACAAAATCGAACTTCGACTCAGACCCATGTCCATCATCACTCTCAAGAAGTCATGTCTACAAAACTAGACCATAAACAAAAAGGCAACCATGGAATGCCCAATGAGATGAATCCTGGGGGCACTCATGCACCAGGATAAGAGGGTATCAATTTGGAAACCTCCGAAAGGCCCCTCATGCAATAAAGCTTCTACTATCGACTGGGCCAATACTCCAAAGCCAATGATTTACAAACAAACATACATCTTGCGATAAATATTATTCATGCATAAAGTCATTCATACATGCATATGCATCATGTCACTTACAGGTGAAGGTAATGTTAAATCGAGGGAATGCCATTCCGATGAGAAAAACACTCTACCTGCACACGAGGAAACTATAAGTATCAAGAAGATGTTAGAGCAGCACATCATCAAAATTCAGAATGACAATGGCCCAACTCAAATCATTTCAACTTTCATCAAATTCAAGCCTACCTAGGCCTCTTTAAAGCAGCATTACAACATCACAAAAGCCTCCCAAAAAAT
Source organism: Euphorbia schlechtendalii (assembly GCA_949673415.1). Lineage (NCBI taxonomy): Eukaryota > Viridiplantae > Streptophyta > Magnoliopsida > Malpighiales > Euphorbiaceae > Euphorbia > Euphorbia schlechtendalii. The sequence goes on from CATIWQ010501041.1 coordinate 2,414, forward strand.
AGAGTGACCATCGGGGCATTCCCTGAAATCTCAAACTCAAATTTCCACGTTTATCATGGGCCTGAAGAAAAATTTCTTAGAACCCTCATGTTTTAATTCTTGATTGATGGGGTAAAAATTTTTGCTTTCAGCAATCTCAATCAAGGAATTAAAACATATATCACAAGTATCTACTAATAAAATTCCTCATTCTCGCAAGTACCCCTTCAACTCACAAAGGGCATCTATATTAAAGTCACAGTAGTCAACGTATCATCGAAGGCATGGAGTACACGCTTTCATCCTTTCCCCAACAGTTCCAAGGGTCAAAGTCAACCTTGAGGTCAACTCACATGGGAATACAATTCAGACCGCTATGGTTAACCATCCCATAGCGAATTTCGATGAAGACTTACCACAGTCGACGTATCATCAAAGGCATAGAGCACATGGCTTTCTTCCTTTCCCTCATAGTTTCAAGGGTCATAGTCAACCCAGGGTTCAACTCACAAGGGTCATACAATTCAGACTGCAACGATCAACCATCCCATAGTGGATTTCGATGAAGACTTACAATAGTCAACGTATCATCAAAGACATGGAGCACACGGCTTTATGTCAGACTCACAGTAGTCAATGTATCATCAAAGGCATGGAGCACACGACTTTCATCCTTTCCCCAACAGTTCCAAGGGTCATAATCAACCCAAAGGTTAACTCACAAGGTGCATGCAATTCAGACTGCAATGGTCCATCCCACAATGAATTTTGATGAAGGCTTACCACAGTCGATGTATCATCAAAGGCATGGAGCACATGGCTTTCATCCTTTCCCTAGCAGTTCCGAGGGTCACAGTCAACCCACGATCAACTCACAAGGGGCATCCACCACAAAATATTTACAGTCAATGAACTTTCTACAGTTCGCATTCCATTTTAGACTTTTTACAGTCAACGAACTTTCTACAGTCCTCTTTCCTTCTAACTTTTTATAGTCAAATGGACTTTTTACAGTTCGCAAATTTTTTACTTTTTACAGTTAATGAACTATCTATAGTTTGTAATCTTATAACTTTCTACAGTATGTGAACTTTCTACAGTTTGCAATTCTCTGACGTTTGATAGTCAAATAAACTTTCTAAAGTTCACAAATTTCCAAATTTTTACTATCAATGAACTTTCTACAATTCGCAACTCTTTGACTTTTTACAATCAACGAACTTTCTACAGTTCGTAATCTTCTGACTTTCTACTATCGGTGAACTTTCTACTGTTCACATCTTTTCTGACTTTTAACAGTCAATGAACTTTCTATAGTTCACATCTTGTCTCAACTTTTTCAGTCTGCAGACACTCTACGGTCCACGTCGTCAATGGGCTTGCTACAGCCTATACATGGGACTCTCAACTAGAAGAACGGAGGTGCACGGTTAACGTTCTTTCCCAATAGTTCCAGTGGTAGCAACAACCAATGTCAACCTTCAAGGGGAAATCATTGCCGAATGGGTAATTCGCAAGGTTCACGGAGAGACCAATCCCCGGTAATGTCGCACTAGGATAAAAACTTCCAATCATCGTGAAATTTCCACCCAAAGTAGTGCCAACAGTGACCGGTCAGATATCATCACTAAACCCTGCTACTCATTTAATCATGGGACCATACTAATCTCATATCAGCAATGATCCCACGAGGGGTAGCCTTTGAGCATGGGATTTCACCCCGACTCGCTAGTTCTATGATGAAGCTGTAATTTATTTTTAGCTTTTTTCACTTTTTACAAGGTCTTGAATTCATCTGAAGGCAAAGAAGCATAAAAACCCTTAACCCTTTTTATGCAATTTCAGCATAAAAATCCTTAACCCTTTTTATGCAATTTCAACATAAAAATCCTAAGGCAAAGAAGCAATGTCATTAACTACATCGCAATGTCCTTAACGACATTGTTAATGTCATTAACGGCATCACAATATAATTAACGACAGTGCTAATGTCGTTAACGACATCGCAATATCGTTAATGACATTGACTTTTCAGCAAAACTAAAATTGCATTTTCTACAATTTTTAGTTATAATTTCAGATTTTCTTGACATTACACCCTGCCTACATAATGCCATTCCACATGGGCTTTAATGGGGGGAAGAAAATAATGCAAAAGATGAAAGCAAGTCGCTTTTTTTTACTTTGGATTGAAGGGAACTTTCCTACAAGAGGGGAGCTCACATTTAGTAAATAATGAGAAAATATTGAAACAAAAAGGGAGATAAGATTTTCATGCAAAAGGGAAAAGTGAGAGTTCAAAGTGTTCTTGAACAAGTTTGAGTGTTCTTGATTGGTTTTTCTTGAGTTTTTACATTAAGTTGAGACTTTAAGCTTCCCAAAAATTGAGATTTTAGGTTAGTTATATTAAATGCTTGAGGTTTAGACTTGAATGGAGAGTCTACAACATCTTTATCACTCACTTGAAGGTACTGCACCTTCTGAAGCATCTACTTTGGCAAGGAATGGATCCCTTCTAATGATTTTCCGTAAATCACAAAATCCAACAAAAAAGAAATAAGGAGAGCTTTGTGAGGACTTCATGGACCTTTAAGAAAGTGGATTCATGACTATAGAGTAACCCTTTGAGTTCCTAGAGTTTGTGCTTACATTTATATACTTTTCTTTTTGAAGTTTCATTTTCTTTTCAGTTATTTCTGTTTTCTCACACTAATCTATTCTTTAGAAATTGCAGTATGATTTCAAATATTTTTGAACATTTTGTTTACATAAAAATGTTCAACACATCTTGAGCTTTTGGGAATGATAAAGATCATCCAAATTGGTTAAGTATAGCAAAAGTTATGATCGTTTGAAGTTTTGGATTTTCGTTTTGCTATTTCTGTGTATTTTTTGTAGGTCTGGAAGCTCGATGTCATTAACAACATCACCCCATGTCATTAATGACATTGCCTTTGGCAGAATTCAATTTCGCTTAATTTTGCTCCATTTCAAATTGTTTAAGCCCAAAACGACCTGCTAAGACCCTTCTGAGTTTGTAAATGCATTTGTGGGTAACAAACCTCTAAATTGTAATTATTTAGGATTTATATATGATTTATTAATGTATTAACATGTTGATTAAAGTTTGGAGTAGCAACGGAAGCGCTTCAAGCCATTCATATTGATATCGTCCTTGGGAAGTCAGTAACAATAGGGATGACATCGTTACCATTGTTAACCCAAACGATGGCTATGTTATGCATGTTCAGCCCAGATTTATGTTTCTAAATGTTGTTCTAGGTCACCCACAGGAAGGGAACTTAAGTTCTCGGATGACCGACCCAACAATATAACATGCGGCATTTTCACTAATAAAAATGACCATCATAGTTGAAAATAAAAATGAACATTTTCACAAAATAAGAACTTCGAAATCTCCATTATTTTTACCTCAACCACACAGGTCTTGCCAAAACAAAAATGAGCATAGTTGCAACTACCTATGATGTGCTGTATTTGTACTAACCTTTATGGATGTAGGTACTTTAGGATAGATGTATGTTAGGATTTAATTTCCTTCGAGTATCACTATTCATTTAGAAATCAAATGTAACATTTATTAGATATCGATATATTTTAGGCAATTGTATCCCTTAGATTTCGATGCATTTAGGAAATTTGTAAAACCCCCAGCCCAATGATGTAATTAATCCCCCATAGGCTAGGTGCATTTAGTTTCTTATTTATTTACTTTCTAGCACTTTATTTATCGCTTTGTTCATACTCGCTAAATAACAAAAAAACATAAGCTGAAAACATCTAGATTGAATCGAAATATCATAAGTGTGGTTTTCAAATGGGAATAATGTTAATTTTAATGACTATGAAGTAGGTAACTCATCCTAGACCTGAATCTCTGAACTATGGTATTGCTTAGGCTTAATGGATCTAAGCTATACAAAATTTTCCCGGAAGAGCTGATCCAAGTGGTGACTTTGATTGCCATAGGCTAGAGATCCTAATCTCGAGTCTATTAAGCTTGAAAATCACATTTTCAAATAGCATTTTTCTTTGAGAAATGAAACCTTCAAAGTGTTGCTCCTTTCGAAAAACCGCATGCCCCATCTCACAGGGCCGATGACTTGCAGTGTTTGCACGGGTTCGGAACGTCATCCCATCATAGAAGGTACTTTTTGTAATCGTGTCTACCCGCTATAAAGGCTTCTCTACCTATTGAAGGAATGAATCACTAGTGGATTAAAGCTCAGAGATGGTATCCGGGGATTGGATGTAGGCTAGGGGCTGTACCATGATAAATCTCAGGTGTTAACATTCTAACTTTAAGCATTTAGCTTTGTCAGCAATTTGCTCATTCATCTATCACTTATTCTCATTCTTGCTTGTTATCCGATATGTACTGAGTAGTCTTACTCAGCTAAAGATTGAAGATAAACTATGCCAGCAAAGCTGAGCTGTTTATAAGTTTTTATATCACGCTCAGCACTCATACTTAGCATGCATAGAAAAACTGAACTTGGCGAATAATTTTTGAAAACCTAAAAGTAACCAAGATAACGCATTCACCCCCCCTTTGCTATTGTATATAGCCTGTTTACGAACCAACAGAATGAAATCTTTAAATCATAGTTGTCCGTGGTACAATAAATCGAAGTGCTCGTGGTTATTTTGGCAAGGATTGGACTTGGTTGCTCATTCACTTCAAGGGGGCATCTCCTACCTGGAAATCTCCATCAGTATTAGGTTCAAGTATACGTAAGGGACTTTTATGACTTAGTTGATTTCTAGTATTAGACTTGGATTCTAATCACAAGGTTTTGACTCTATTTATTTTGAGGGCTTATATTCGATAACGGTGCCAAAAACCTTGTTCCCCACCTTTCTACCTATAAGATAAAAGTTCAAAATACGAACAAGTGTTGTCAATACCACTTATCAAATAGAAAAATGGTGACCACTACAAGTATATAGTTTCGATGTAGTTTTAAAAGATATCTATCCCACAAGGAAGGATATGATGGTAAATAAAATAGATAATTTTGTTGTTGTTGGGTTGGTTGGGATATGATGGTAAATAAATAGATAAATGTATAAATATATTAGAGTAGAAGAAATCGGTGTAGATTTTCCCTATGAACAAGTATAGCAAAGAAAACATGAAAATTCGTCAAAGATATTACATACACTAGACTACTTTAACAGATTCGGTTCTAGACACTCAGATATTCAATTATTCACCATAGAGTAACACATGAAATGACTTTTCTAAATCTAGTGCAAGCAAATTAAGACAATTATGTAAACCTGGATAACAATAGTACTATACTTAGTACGGTTCGCTCTCACATAGCCATATTTAGAAAGTTACCATTCAGAAAATGTTGGCTCACTAAACAGCATTATAATCACAGATCCAGTGATTATACAAAATCTTCTTAACCCCGAAATCACTCTTAAAGTTAACTCAAAAGCATATAACTAGATTAATATAAAAGACTCAACACGAAATACACAATATGACACATAGACATATCATAAACTTCGAAATAGAAAGTATAAGTAAAAAACAATGTAAAGGTATGCAAGTGAAAGCTAAAGTTGATCAAACCATATCCACTCTTTAATGGGAGTCGTCAATTCTCGCAATTCCTACGTCTGCTTTGAATTCAGTTACGACTCATGTAGAAACTCCTCTAGGATTCTATTTCTTGTGAATTTTGAATAAACGAATATTGAAGAATGAAAAAACTTTTATTGATAAGTGATTTGCAATTACACTTATACAATAATCGCTCAAATATGTAGAGAAATCTAGTGGTCGAAATAAGATTTGAATCACTTATACATTTTCTTGCTAACTTAGAACGAAGCAAAACTACACGATTTTCTCTCTAAACCTATGTATGCACGTATACCACACTACACACCATATACCATATGCCACAACATACCATGAAATTATGGATCCCTATTTACAAAGTACGAAATGTTGCATCAGTTTAGATGAAGGGTCATGTCCATTGGCGAAGAGTTGCACTGCCTCATTGTGATTGGCTGAATTTGTTTGATCTCATCTACAATGGAAAGGCACCTTTTTATGATTGGTTGACTTCCAAAAGGTGTCTTTTCATCTGACAGTTGATGGTGGTTGATCATTCTTATTAGGTGGTTGAAAGAAGAGAAGAGTTGACCAAAAACAGTCAAGGTCGTGACCACGAATTTATGTCACGACCGTGAATACTTGGTTGGCAACTTTCTGTTGTGAAGTTTAACAAGTCACGATCATGATATATGGTTCATGATCATGACATTTCTTTTTCACATGATTCTTCTTTGCTATTTCTACTGATCTTTGACATCTTCGATCCTTTGCCAATTCCTTAAGTTCCACTCATCTTTTTGCACCTTTTTCACTCTTTTTCCATAGAATTCCACTTTTGTTCATTTTACTTCCAAGATTTACCTGGTTTTTGCATTTGCATAAAAAACAACTACATACCACGTGAAATCTTTTATATGAAGTATAAAATGAAACAAAACCATATCGTTTTATGTTTGAAAATGTCATGATAATAAGTGTAATTATACACTTATCAGATTCCGAATATGGTTTTAAAAACATGGTGTAAGTTGTTAAATTAAAAATCATAGACATACGTGCAAGAACTTAAACATGGACCTTGTCTATTTTGCATTCTATGTGGAGTCTTAGCATAATGGAATGATTATGATCTACTAATCTTGAGTATGTTCCCTTATAGTTAATAATTCTAAATAGCCCAGAATTATTATTATCATAATCATATCCATCGTATAAAACCTAGACTAGGGTGAGACCAGTGGCACCAATAAAATCCCTACAACAATATTAAGGTATTAGATTGTCTTCCCATCATAAGTCATGCTACAAACCTTATTCGGATGTAAGAACATGTAGAACATGTCTTCCCTTAACATGTGTTTGGTCATGAGACTAGATGGGGTTGATGCCTTAACCAAAATGGGTTAGTTGTCCATATTATTAGTTAAGGCTAGATTGGAGACCCATTTGAGGAGTCGTACAATTAGGTATGCATGTCTCAAGAAAGAGAATTCAAATGGATTAGCAATTACATGGGATGCAAATGGACAGGTTTCAAACATGGTTATCTTGTTATGGCTTGACCTACTATAGCGGAGTCATGATGAGTGGCTATGGATGCTACCTACTAAGGAAAATTGGTCAGACCAAATTTCACGAATTTAAATAAAAGGGGCTATTTGAATATCGAGAAAATAGTCAAAATTATGTATTTAATTAAAGACCTTATATTAAATGCATGTACATATACTAATATCTAAACAAATTCTATCATATATTTAGGTTGAAGAATGAATCCGAACATAAATCATCGCTCAATTCTTGACAACAAACTAGATGGTTCAAACTTTACTTATTGGTTCTAGGAGTTGAAGATTGTCCTCGAATCCGAAAGAATAGCTTATGTTTTAGAGAGCCACTTCTTGATGAGCCTAATGCTAAAACTCATGCAAATGAACATTAGGCATGAGAGAAGCACAAAAAGGATCATGAAATAGCAGCATGTATAATGCTGGCAACCATGAATTCTAAGCTTCAAAAACAAAATGAGAGCATGGACCTAGATATTATAATTCTCCATCTTTGTGAGCTCTTCTCAGAGCAGGCTAGGTCTGAGAGATTTGATACATTAAAACTCTTATTCGAAATGAAGATGCAGGTTGGCACTTCAGCACCACATCATCTTATTAAACTATTAGGTTATGTAGAGAAGATGACTCGACTGGGTTTTGTTATGTATCATGAATTATGTGTGGATCTAATTCTTACCTCATTACCTGATATTAATTCACAATTTATGACTAATTATTATATGAACAAGGTCAATACCACACTGTCCAAGTTGGTCAACATGCTGAAAATGGTAGAGCCTAAGATTCAAAAGGATCCAAAGGCTTTACTTCTTATTGAGAAAACCAAACCTTCCAAGGGAGGGTCCCATTTTGGAAAGGGTTTGAATGCAAAGAAGAAAATTGGTAAGAAGAAGAAAAGTAAGAAAGGAACTGTAAGTGTTTGATTCTGATGTGGCAAGGCCGACCACTAGAAGAAGGATTGCATGGTTCAGATTTCTGAATAAGTGAAGAAGAAGCAAAGTGAGGCATCTACTTCAAGTATGTTCATGATAGAGAGTTGTTCTAAAGTTCCCTATGAGTCTACTTAGGTATTGGATACTAGTTATGCTACTAATATTTGTACTTCTGTGTAGGGATTGCGGAATAATAGAAGGCTTCCATAGAGGGAAATGGACCTAAGAGTTGGAAATTGAGCACGGGTTGCTACAATAGCTATAGGGACATATAGCCTTCATTTTCCTAGTGGCCTAATTTTATTTTTGAAAAATTGCTATTGTATTTCTTCTATCACTAAGAATATTATTTCTATTGTGCATTTATCAACAGAGGGATTTGAGATTTTATATTCTAATAATAATTGTCAAATTCGACGCGATAATGTTCTTTATGCTAGTGGAATATCTTTTGATGGCATTTATGTTCTAGATACAAAAAACTAAAATTCTAAATATGAACATTGTTGAGAAACCAAGATTAGATATTGAGAAATCATCATACTTATGGCATTGTTGTATAGGCCATATAAATGAGACTAGCTTAACTAAGTTAGACAAAAGTTGTGACTTGGGCCCAATGGTATGGGAATCCTATGGTGTGTGCGAACCTTGTTTAAAGGGTAAGATGACTAAGAAACCTTTCAAAGGAAAGCGTCACTATGCCACTAGAACCTTGGAAATAATACATTCCAATGTATGTGGTCTAATGAGTGTTAAGACACACGAGGGCTTCGTCTACTTCATAACCTTTATCGATGATTACTCACAATATTGTTATTTGTACCTTTTGAGGCACAAGTATGAGAGTTTTGAGAAATTTAAAGAGTTCAAAATCGATGTAGAGAAAAAGCGTAGGAAAAGTATCAAGACCCTTCGATCTGATCGAGGTGGTGAATACTTAAGCCAAGAGTTTCCAGATTATCTAAGGGATAATGGTATTTTATCCGAGTTAACACCTCCTTATACACCCTAATGCAATGGAGTGTAAGAAAGGAGAAATCAAACCCTACTCGATATGGTTCGGTCCATCATGAGCAAAGCAGAACTTAGTAGAACCTTTTGGGGTTATGAACTTGAGAGTGTAGTTTATATTCTAAATAGAGTGCCCTCTAAATTAGTTGATAAAACACCATACGAATTGTGGAATGGTAAGAAATTGGCTCTTTCTCACTTGAGAGTTTTGGGATGTCCTGCTTACGTAAAGTAGACAAGTTTAGATTAACTAGGTGCTAAGTCTAATAGGTGTCTGTTTGTAGGTTAGCCTTAGTTGACTATGGGGTATACCTTTTATGATCCTAAGGAACAAAAATTCCTTTTTACTAGAAATGCTCAATTCCTCAAGATGGAGCATATACTTGCGAAAGCTAGTGGGAGCAATCTTGAGTTAAGCACTAAAGAAGATCAAACAGATAATCAACTGATTATTCCTATACCTGTTACACAAGAAAGTGTAAGCATAGAACAACCTATTATAACACTGACATTGCATAGGTGAGGCCGAGCTCCAATCGTTTCTAATTGATATGAGTTTCTAAACATTGATGATAAACGTCTCTTCCTTATAGAAGATGATGACCCATCACTTACTAGGAGCCAATGGAAGGCTCCAGGTCTAACAAATGGTTTGCAGCCATGAGGTTAGAGTTGGACTCCATGTAAGAAAATTAAATCTGAAGCTTCATTGATGCTCCAAGTGGGATTAAGCCCATAGGATGCAAGTGGGTTTTCAAGAAGAAAACTTACATTAACGGTAACATAATTATCTATAAAGCAAGGCTGCTTGCAAATGGTTACAGTAAAAAAGAAGGTATTTACTTTGATGAAACCTTTTCATTTGTGGCCATGCTAAAGTCTATCAGGATACTCCTTACCATCACCACTCATTAGGATTATGAGATTTGAGAAATGGATGTGAAAACAGCATTCCTTAATGAGAATCTGGATATTGATGTGTATATGGCACAACCCGAGGGTTTTACATCCAAGGATGGCTTAAAGGTATGCAAGTTGCGGAATTCCATTTATGGACTTAAGCAAGCATCAAGGAGTTGTAATATTAGGTTTGATAAGACAATCAAGAAATTGGTTTTCTGTCAAACGCTAATGAGCCCTGTGTATGTAAGAATGCTAGTGGGAGTCCGATTGTTTTCCTTGTATTATATGACGATGACATATTGTTGATAGGAAACAATATTCCCTTTCTTCAAACAGTTAAGTCATGGTTATTGTGAGCACGAGATTTTGTACCAGCTCGCGCGTTCAATGGTGATGGCTTTTCGGGATATTTATCCTTGAATCACATGATTTTCGACCGTCCGACGATCTTCAAATGGGAGTTCCCCTGGTCAAAAATAATGTTTGGGACCCTAAATAAATATTTAGGACCGTAGAAAATATTTAAAAGCCTCAAAGTGAAATTTAAGGACTTAAAATATTTTTAAGGGACATAAATATTTTTTTTGGGATCCAAAATAATTTAATTGGATTATTTGGAAATACACGTATATATAAACTTGTTTATATATAAATAATATATAAATATATAAATATATATATATATATATATATATATATATAATATAAAATATATTAATTAATTAAAATAAAAAAGGGGCAGTATTTGAGTGGCCCAAAGAAATCCCAGCAATGGGATTTTTTGGGCCACACCACCCTCGCTGAACTCTTTAGCGAGGGAGGCACGCCCTCGCTGAAGAGTTCAGCGAGGTGGGCTCACTGAACTCTTCGACGAGCCCGGTTTATTTATGTCCCGAATTTCTATAAATTCGGGACTTTTTTGGATTGAAGGGGGCTTGAAAATTTAGACAAAAAATTAGATTTTCAGATAAAAAGACAACGAGAAAAACACCAAAAATATTTTCTTTCATAATTTAGATCCAAAACACATTTTGATCTCAAATCTTGATTATTTTCAAACCATTCTTCTTCCTACACTTCT
>CATIWQ010501193.1:0-11007 GCA_949673415.1 Euphorbia schlechtendalii
AATATTTGGGTGTCTAGAACCGTGTTTGTTGAAGTTATCTAGTGTATGAAATCTTTTTGATGATTTTGCATGTTTTTCTCTACTATACTTGTTCTTAGGGAATATCTATATAATTTTCATTTTCTCTAGTCTATTCATACATCTGTCTATTCATCTGTCTATCATCCAAACTCTCCAATCAAATTATATTTTCATTTGTTCGGTAACTCTAGTTGGTCTTTAGAATCGAATTCCTTCCCTGTGGGATCGATATCTTTTAAAACTACATCGAAACTGTATACTTGCAGTGGTCACCATTTTTCTTTTTTGATAAGCGGTATTGACAACACCTGTTTGTATTTTGAACTTTTATCTTATCGGTAGAGAAGTGGGGAACAAAGTTTTCGGCATCATCACCAAATATAAACCCTCTAATTTAGTATAGTAAAAACCTTGCTATCCCCCTTCACCAATGGACACGACTCTTCGTTTGGATAAACGCAACCCTTCGCACTCTATAAATAGAGTTCACATCAACCAATTTCGTAGTGTTGCATGGGGAATAGATGAAGAAAACATGTATGACATAGATAGAGAGTGAAAGTTATAGATTTCACTAGTTCAAAGTGTTAGAGAGAAAAATGTAGAAGTGATTCGATTCTTGTTTCTATCACTAGATTTCTCCACATATTCGAGCGATTATTGTATGAGTGTAATTTCAAAGTACTTATCAATAAAATTTTTTGTTCTTCAACATTCAATATTCACAAACAATAGCATCCTAGCGGAGGTTCTGTACAAGTCGAGACCGAATTCAAAGTAGACGCAGGAATTGCGGGAATTGACGACTCCCATTAAAAGAGTGGATACGGTTTGATCAACTTTAGCTTTCACTTGCATACCTTACAACTTTACTTTGTTTTCTATTTGTACTTTCTAATTTGAAGTTTATGATATGTTTATGTGTCATAACTAGTATTTCATTTTACGTCATATATATTAATCAAATTATATGCTTTCAAGTTGATTTTAAGAGTGATTTCGGGGTTAACAAGATTGTGTATAATCACTGGATGCTTAGCACTTTATTTTACTATTTAAACCACCTTATCATGGAACAGGAACAAGCGTAGAAAATATAAATATCACATCTACAACTCTATTGTAGACCAAATCCTCCCTCAATTATCTTTTTGTTCACCTATACCTATACCTTATAGCTTAAATCTAAACCAATAGTAGAAAAAAAACACAAAAACATTTAGGTAGAAATAAAAAATTAAACTAAAACAACCAATAAAAGGTGAAACCATTCAGTAGTACAAAATCTACAAAGAGTATCAGACCAATAGAAAAACGGTTCTGCGTACAATTCAAGTGCTACCTCGAAACTATTAGGACAAACACCTGGACTACATATGTAACAGAAAAATATCTCTGCTAAAAGGAAGTGTCCCTTAGTTGAAAATTGCATTAGTTATGGACCAACCAAGAAATTGTAGCATGTTTAAGAATGCTATAATTCAGCTTTGTTAGGCTCTTTATTATAGATTCCTAGTGAAAATAGCCAATTAAATAGCTGTGATGACTTACTAGTTTCAGGTGTCTGCTGTTGTTGTTCCCCTTCCCCCTTCGTTGTGCAAATTGTATTATAATCTTGCTTTAAATGAGGAGCAATTATCTTTTCCTAAAAAGAACGATAAATTAAAGTGAAAATATGAATAATCGGGTAGTAATTATTTAAACACACTTAGTTGAATGATGTATATACCTTCAACACTTCAAACAGACACATATCTGAATGAGTAATAGAAAAGAAGAGAACATCAATACCTCAAACATAAGGAAATAGATTGTAAATTGAAATGAACAATAAATATACCGGTAGTGGAATTGGGTGCTCATTATGGAATATTTTTGATGATTTATCTAGTGTATGAAATCTTTTGATGATTTTGCATGTTTTTCTCTACTATACTTGTTCTTAGGGAATATCTATATAATTTCCATTTTCTCTAGTTTGTTCATATATCTATCTATTCATCTGTCTATCATCCAAACTCTTTAATCAAATTATATTTTCATTTGTTCCGTAACTCTAGTTGGTCTTTAGAACCGAATACCTTCCATGTGGGATCGATATCTTTTAAAATTACATCGAAACTGTATACTTGCAATGGTCACCATTTTTCTATTTTGATATGTAGTATTGACAACACCTGTTCATATTTTGAACTTTTATCTTATCGGTAGAGAAGTGGGGAACAAGGTTTTTGGCATCATCACGGAATATAAACCCTCTAAATTGGTATAGTCAAAACCTTGGGATCTCCCTTCACCAATGGACACGACTCTTTGTTTGGATAAACGCAACCCTTCGCACTCTATAAATAGAGTTCACATCAACCAATTTCGTACTGTTGCATGGGGAATCGATGAAGAAAACATGCATGGCATAGATAGAGAGTGAAAGTTATAGATTTCACTAGTTCAAAGTGTTAGAGAGAAAAATGTATAAGTGATTCGATTCTTGTTTCGATCACTAGATTTCTCCACATATTCGAGCGATTGTTGTGTGAGTGTAATTGCAAAGTACTTATCAATAAAAGTTTCTGTTCTTCAACATTCATTAGTTCAATATTCACAAAGAATAGCATCCAAGCGCAGGTTTTGTACGAGTCGAGACTGAATTCAAAGTAGACACATGAATTGCGGGAATTGACGACTCCCATTAAAAGAGTGGGTACGGTTTGATCAACTTTAGCTTTCACTTGCATACCTTACAACTTTACTTTGTTTTCTACTTATACTTTCTAATTCAAAGTTTATGATATGTCTATGTGTCATAACGAGTATTTCGTCTTGCGTCATTTATATTAATCAAGTTATATGCTTTCAAGTTGACTTTAAGAGTGATTTCGGGGTCAACATTTTTGGAGTGGTAACTTGCTAAATCTGGCTATGTGAGTGCGACCCGTACTAAGCATAGTATTATTGTTATCCAAGTTCTAATAAGTGTCATAATTCATTTACCCTAGATTTAGGAAAGTCATTTTATGTGTTGCTCTGCAGTGAATTATAGGATATTTGGGCATCTAGAACCGAGTTTGTTGAAGTTATATAGTGTTTAAAACAACTTTGATTATTTTGCTTATTTTACTCTATTATACTTGTTCTTAGGGAATATCTATATACTTTGCATCTTCTCTAATCTATTCATGCATTTGTTTATTCATCAGTTTTTCAAAACCCTTAACCTATTTTATTTTCTTTCATCCCTTAACTTTATTTGATATCTAGAACCAAATTCCTTCCCTGTGGGATCGATATCTTTTAAAACTACATCACAACTTTATACTTGCAGTTATCATCATTTTTCTATTTGATAAGCGGTACTGATAACACCTATTCATATTTAGACCTTTTATATTATAAGTAGAAAAGTGGCGAACACATGCTCACGAATCGTGACGGGTTTGATCAACTCTTCTCAACTTCCAACCGCTAGATAAGAACGAATAACAGCCATCAACCGCCATCATCTGTCAGGTGAAGAGACACCTTTTGGAGATAATGCAACCATGAAAAGGTGCTTATCCATTGAAGATAAGGATGAAATCTTACATCTAATCATATTGAAGATAATGCAACCCTTCACCAATGGACATGACTATTCGTTTGGATAAACGTGACTTTTCACACTTTATAAATAGAAGTTTAAATCAACCATTTCGTGAGGTGGCAGTAGCAGATGGTATAAGATGACATGTATGGCATGATACATGATAGATAGAGATTGAAAGTTATATAGATTTCGCTAAATTTAAAGTGTTAGAGAGAAAAATGTATAAGTGGTTCGATTCTTATTTTAATCACTAGATTTCTCCACAAATTCAAGTGGTTGTTGTACGAGTGTAATTGCAAAGCACTTATCAATAAAAGTATCTGTTCTTCAACATTCATTTGTTCAATATTCACGAGGAATATCATCGTAAGAGAGGTTTTGTACGAGTTGAGACCGAATTCAAAGCACACACAGGAATTGCAGGAATTGACGACTCCCATTAAAGAGTGGATACTGTTTGATCAACTTTAGCTTTCACTTGCATACCTTACAACTTTACTTTGTTTTCTACTAATACTTTCTAATTCGAAGTTTATGATATGTCTATGTCATAACGAGTATTTCATCTTGCGTCACTTATATTAATGAAGTTATATGCTTTCAAGTTGACTTTAAGAGTAGTTTCGGGGTTAACAAGATTGTGTATAATCACCGGATCCGTTATTATAACACTGTTTAGTGAGCCAACATTTTTGGAGTGGGAACTTGCTAAATATGGCTATGTGAGAGCGACCCGTACTAAGCATAGTATTATTGTTGTCCAGGTTTTTATAAGTGTCATAATTCATTTACCCTAGATTTAGAAAAGTCATTTCATGTGTTGCTCTACAGTATAGGATATTTGGGCATCTAGAACTGTGTTTGTTGAAATTATCTAGTGCATAAAACATTCTAGATTATTTTGCATATTTTACTCCACTATACTTGTTCTTAGGGAATATCCATATGCTTTGCATCTTCTCTAATCTGTTCATGCATCTATCCATTCATTACTCTACCATTCAACACCTTTAACTTATTTTCTTTTCTTTTGTTTCGTAACTCTAGTTAATCCTTAGAACAAAATTCCTTCCCTATGGGATCGATATCTTTTAAAACTACATCGCAGCTGTATACTTGTAGTTATCATCATTTTTCTATTTGATAAGCGGTACTGACAACACCTGTTCATAGTTAGACCTTTTATATTATCAGTAGAAAAGTGGCAAACAAGTTTTTGGAGCCATTGCAGGGGATGACAGGTTCTAGAGATAAAATTATCGAGGAAGGCAAGTGCATTTTGAAGATCAAATACTGGAAGAGTACGGTACATTTTCTAATTGTATTTATTTATTTCTTTCCTGAATTGTATAATATGTCTATCCTAACTTGGACGTGAAAAAGAATCTGAAATAATCATCTTGGAGGTGATAAGTCATATTATTACATCTAAATTCTCGAAATATAGAGGATTTTCTTCTATTTTACCTATTCGCGTTCGCGAATCCATATCACGCTCATGAATTCCTAGACAAAACTTTCTGTTTTATTCTTGTAAGTCACGATCGTGACTTGTGCGAAAATTGTAGCAGTTTAGCAATTATTTGACAATTATTCTTCTAAATTCTATAAGTTGATGTGCGAATGTACCTCACTTTTCACTTCTAAAAATTTGAATTTTTTTTCTTTCAATCAACAATTTATTTCCAAATCTGAAACCATTCTGTTCTTTCAAATTCTTTCAATTCAATATGGTTTTAACAAGGAAATCTAATTTGGTTCCTCTCTAAAACCTTCAAGAATGGTATGAGGCACCATTTCCAATCTACTCTCGTGATGAAGGAGATCACTACGAGATGATCAAGAATGCTAAATTTAAGAGTTCCTACACTATTAATAGGAACAATTTCATTAGTCTTGGGGTATATGACAAAGTGATGCACTATCTCGGAGTTCTAAACTTCATCATTTATTCAAACATGTTCTTGGGAAATAGTGTTGAGAATTGTATGGAGATGTTAGTAACGCTGGCATGGAAGAATGATAAAAAGGATTGCATGGTTTATCGTTATCAAGGAAAGGAGTACAAGTTGACGAGGAAGGCGCTTAACAAGTATATGGGATTTTCAATGGACTGCTACAACAAGATGCCTCCTGGATGGATACCTCTACCAACTTGGAACCACCTGACTGGCCAAATTGAGTTTAAACAATTATCTGCCTATAGCCGGTGGATTCGTGATCCTTGTTTGCTCGCCTTGCACCTTTACTTAGGTGGTGCATTATTTGGTAAGTCAACTTTCGATATTGTCATTCCTGAAGAATTGTTTGTAATGGAAGTGATTTGGACTGGCATGCCTGTTGATGTTTCAGGAATAATGATGGAGGCACTCATGTCTGCTACTCAAAATCTCGAAGTAACAGAATATGGGTGTCGTACGATGGCGAATCTGTTGGGATAAATTGGATGAATGCCTTATTCCACTGAGATCTTTACTAATGAAGACGAGATTCCAGAATTGACCATAACGTATTCTTCAAGTATGGATTTCTGGAAAAGTGCACGGAAGAAGATAGGATCACTTATGATTGGAAATCATGGGAGGAGAGAGTGGATGCCGATAGAAGAAGAGAAAGGGAAAAGGCAAGGGAAGAAGAGCGTAAAGCAACCAACCTCCGGGGAAAGTTGAACGAACTTATGGAAGTGCAAATCTCGATTCATAAGAAAATTGATAAAATTCATACGATGATGTTTGACATTGAGCGAGATTTACGGGAATCTTATTATAAGATTTACCAGTTGACCGAATCGATCCTCTCTGAATGATTATCTGCTTTCCATTTGGGTTTAGGATTTGTATAGTTTGTTTTGTTTTGTTTTGTTTTGTTTGTTGTTTGTTTGTTTATGTGTGTTTAGTTTCATTTTTCACTTCTAGTTAAGTCTCTCACAATGAGGACATTGTGTTCTCTAGTGTGGGGGGGCACTGGTATAAAATCTAAAAATCAAATAAAATTAAAAAAATTGAAGAATGAAAAATTTTCTTGATTTTGTGTTGTTTATACCTCATCCATACATATACTATACTAACATATGTTCCAAGGTTATTGTGAGTGTTAGGTACTACAAGTTCGATGTTGGTGAAAATTTCAAACAAAAAATTTTTGTTTCGAATATAAGCGCACATTGAGAGTATGAGCGCTTTAGTAGATTGGCACAACATTTAACATTTGGCAAGGATGAATGATGAGTAACATTTGATAGCAACATTCCAAGTAAGTTTTGATATATATTTCAATGCAACATGAATTAGTATAAGTTATATAATTTTAGTTTAATGCTAACGATAAGTTTTGAGTGGAGTAATGTCTAGTAGTGTTCTTACTATGAGTTTTATATACTATTCTCGAATACGTCCTATAAGTATTGAGTGTGTCTAAAGTGTAGGGAAACTATAGCCATAATACTTTAAAAGTATTGAGAGAAAAAAAATCAAAAGAAAGAGAGGATAACCAATGAGTTATGTAAAGGTGAGGAATGGTACGAAGCAGAAACTGCAACCATTCAATGAGTGAAAAAAGAAAAAGTAGCATAGCATGAAAAATGGGTGCAAAGTACAAATCAATACTTAAAAAACATATGCTTAAAAAAGAAAAAAAGAGAGAAAGTGATATGGAGCATAAAATGAAACCACTAAAAAAAGGGGAGAGTGGTATGGAGCATAAAATGCAACCACTAAGAGTGTTTAGCATCCTAGGTTACCTAAAAATGCCTTGAGATCAATCTTTTCAAAGTGTGCTCCCTTTATCCTTTATACTTTATACTATGCTTGAGAGAAGGAAATATTCGAGTGAGCATATAAAACTTATACGAAGACACAATTCTGTTGGCCCTCCATTAAGAGCAAAGGTTTGCAACTAGACTATATAAATTGCACATTACTAATTTGTGGGAAATTTCGTATACTTTACTTGAACCTTATTCAACGTGGGAATGTTGTACTCACTACAATAGCCTTTCACCTAATGAGGTACGAACTTGAATTACTATTTTATAAACTTCTTTTATGTTTACCTTGAGGACAAGGTAAAAGTTAAGTGTGAGGGTGTGATAAGTGTATAATTACACATATTATCTTGATATTTTTACTCATAAAACGATGTGGTTTAGAGTCATTTTATACTTCATGTGAGCCGATGACACGGAGTGGTGGGCCGAGAGCGCGCGATTTCATAGGCACGGTCCACCGGGGTGTTTGGAAAAAAGGTGCACCGGGTCGGGGACCCGGGAAAAAAAGGTTGAAAAGAGAGAGCGAAAACATTTTTAGATCGGTTCGAACTCGAATCCGCCGTCTCTTAGTGTGGAGTCGCTACCTCGATTAGCTCTTTCTAGGAATTAGAGTCCTGTGAGGTTTAACGTCCGGGGGACGGCCCACCAAGACACAGAGATTCAGGTCCGGGATAAGTTGCTTATTTCTTAAGTGATCACATTATATTACATCTACAGAAAATCGTATTTTCTTAGTTATACATACTCGTACTTAGGTCGTTTTTAGACTTTATATGCATGGTTCACATATTGCAAAATAATAATTCATCCACAAGGCGAAATAATAAACCATCCACAAAGCAGTAAATAAATGCGGAAAATAAATGTGAAAAATAAAGATTACAAGGCTTCCAAAAATCGGGGGATGCAAACCTATTAATTACATTTCCCAAAAAAAATGAAATTGTGATACCCAAAGGAAAATTAAAATCCTAAACATACATCTAACCTGCATACACAAAGGTTAGCACATGGGATATCACATATGTTCGATTTGATTTTAGCGAGGCCCGTGTGGCCTAATTAAAACATCGACGGATTAAAGTTGTTATTTTAAATAAAAATAGTTCATTTTTATTTACACGTATGTTGGTCAATTTTATTAGTGAAAATGACAGCATGGCAAAGTAGTGAGGACTGTTATCCGGGAATATATTTTATTCCCTTCGTGGGGGTATTCTAAAAAATAAAGAAAAGAAATAAAGATGAAGAAAAATACAATATTATTTACAATAATAAGGAATAAAAATAATTCCTAGGCCAAAAATAAAAATTAGAAAGAAGATGAAATCATGAAATTCGCAACTCTAGGAACTCAGAGGCTTACCCTTGCGGTATGAATCCACTTTGGCGTATCCGTTCAGCCTTTGGAAGTCCTCCTCGTCTTTTAGTTTAGGTGAAATTGTTGATGTAAAAGTCCAAAAAATCTTCGTTTAATTCTTGGAATTTTAGTGTAATTTAATTGGAAAATACATGTTTATTTATCCAAAAGATAATTAGAGTCGGGTTCTAAATTTGTTTTAGACCCGAGAATATCTGAGGATATTTGAAGAAAAATAGATGAAGATATTTGATTTTAAGATAAAGAGATTTGGGATCCAAATGTGTTTTGGATCCGAGAAAAAAATAGAAGAAAAGAAGAAATTATTGTTTGTATTTTTTTATCTGAAAGAGAGGATTTTTTCTCTGATTTTTTGTACCCCTTTCAATCCAAAAATGTCCGAATATTTATAGAACAAATCCCAGAAAATCCAAAAAAAGAAAAAAAGTTTGGCGAGGTCGCCAAAAAGTTTGGTGACCTCAGCAAACTCGCTGGCGAGCTCGCCAGCCACCTTTGGCGAGGCTGACTAGCCTCGCCGGCGAGTCTGGCGAGCTCCCCAAACTCCCTGGCGAGGCTTGCCTCACCAGCGGGTCTGGCGAGGCTCGCTAGACCCCTGGCGAGCCTTGCCAGGACCCTCGCGAGGTTCGCCAAGTAACTAGTGAGCCTCGCCAGAGTTTAGCGAGGTTCTCTAGGCTTTCTGGCGAGTCCTGATCAGTTTTCGGCTGCGTTTTTGGATTTTTTGTGTATATTTATATTTTTTAGTTAATATCTGAATTAAAGTCCTTTTAAATTCAGCGACGAGGAATACTCCCATTTGAAGATCGTCGGATGGTAGAAAATCGTGTGATTCGAGGACATATATCCCGAAAAGCAGTCATCATTGAATGCGCGAGCTGGTACAAAATCCCGTGCTCACAGCTACCCCTCATGTGATAATTGCTGGTTGTATAACCAGTATTGTCACACGAAAAGAGCTGATAGATTGAGAATATACCTGACCGGTGTGGCAGGCGACTTCTTATTCCCAATTGGTGATGACATATACCTTCCTTTCTAGCACCGTGTCTTTATAGGGTTGTCCGTTTCTTTCTTCGGAATCCCTTAGGTACTTGGTGCCCCTTGTGGGCAGGTCGACCGTTTCTATCTGTGGCGTCCCTTTAATGATATGTAATCGTTTCATTCTTCGGTTGATAAGTGAGACTGTTTCTTTCTTCAGCCATCGAGATGACCGTTTCTTTCTTTGGATATGTTTTGTAGTTCCTTAGTAGGATGTTGACTTGTTTCCTGTGATAAGTCAGAAAAAAGATAATGTTAATATATTTGATGGTGAATGTTTTAATTATTTGATTGATTTTATGCGAAGCAAATAATTTTGCCCCTTCAATAAAAAATTAAAACATGAGGAATAAATAAGTTTAATGGAAATTTGGGGATGTCCCGGAAATTGCTCCGTTGTTTTAGGAGGCTTTCATGATGTTGTAATGTTGACTTTAGGCTTGAGTGGGCCATCGTGTTGTTTGTAGGTTCCTCATGTGGAGATGGAGGTTCTTGTTTATTGGGACAGTGTTACCCCGGTTTGGCATCGTCTTTATCTGTAAATGATGTGATGCGAATGTAATGTATGCATGATTTTATGCATGAACAATTTTGATGTATGTTTATCTATTGTAGGCGTCGCTTTATTCATTGAAGAGCCTTCTCTTGTGCTGGTGCATGGTTGCCCCTATGACTTGTCTTGTTAGGGATTCTATAGACGACTCCCTCAAAGTGATGACCATGGGTTCATTGAATCAGATTCGAGTTCATAGCTTGGATCTGATTTGAGGAAAGTCTGGATGGGTTGTTGAACCCGCATTATGTTAGCGATGATTGCTTGGAAGCCATTTTACCTGAAGTGTTGAAGGTATATGATGCATCATACCATTCCGAGGAGGAGATGATGAATTTGATATTTTTATGGTCCTAATTTTTGCATAAATCGCCATTGCAGGTTTTCAATCTATCGAACCTTGTCTTAATTTTTGCCTGGACCACCTTTTCAGGTTTTCAATCCAGCAGGCTCATTTTTCTTTATTATTATTTTTTTATTATTTTTTTTCATTTTTTGGATGTTTACTTGTGACATTCTACCATTGGCATGCAAGCAATCAAAATAAATATATGCATAAATATTCAGCAAAAATGACAGTTCATTGATGAACTTAACAGGGGTATAAATGTTTCAAATGATTTGACTCCTACCATCAATTAGCCTTTTCAGGTTTTCTAACCAATGTG
>CATIWQ010501423.1:0-13600 GCA_949673415.1 Euphorbia schlechtendalii
ATTAACAAAAATCACACTTTGTAATATTATTTTAGGAAAAATGTAGTTTAATTAAAAATACTACAAATTAAAAAAAAATAATTAAGTTAGTAGTGCGGAATTCTAGTGTACAACAAATTTGGGAGATGAACCAAAGCAATAACTAACATGTCGATGAGGATAGTGAAAATGACGACATGGACGAAAATTGAATTAGAAAAATTAACCTAACCATGAATTATAAAATTGTAATATTTTTCAATTATATTGTTAGTAGTGTGAATTCTATTGTACAACTAATTTAAGAGATAATCTAAAGTAATATCCAATATGTCGATTAGGATGGTGAAAATGACAACATGAACGTAGATTGAATTAGAAAAATTAACATAACCATGAATTATAATATTTCTCAATTATATTATAATAGATATGTTTTTTTAATACTTTATAAATTAATTATTTTGTCTATTTATTTGTTAATAGACAAAGTTATTCGTTATTAACGATAATAAATATTCAAATTTTAACATATTTTTAATAATATTCTTAAATAATTTTTATTACTTACTATTCATTTTATTTATTATTAATATTTTTATTTAATTTTCTCATTCTAATAAAATATATATATATATAATTACTTTAACAATTTTTACAATAAATATAAACTGAAACTGAAACTTAACTGAACTGAACTGAACTGAATCGAACTGAATGAGCTGTTGAATAAGTTGAAAAGAAACTGATTAAGTTTGGCATGTCTACTCTAGTTTATAAACCATTCAATATTGAAAAAATTATTAGGTATTTAACCAAATATTTGGAATCTCATACATGTTTTCTTAAATGGTTGTGATTAGCTTTTCAATTTTAGTTGGAGTATTATATTAAATTCACATCCTTTAATTACAACAAATATGGGTATAACTCAATTGGTATATCTTATATGGAAGATGAAGATTATTAATGATGAGTTAAGTGTCTTATTCTTTTAACATTTATATTTATAAAAAAGAAAAAGAAAAACATATATAATTTATCAAATACATAGACTTTTATATCGCATTACTTCCTCTAGTTTCTAATATTTATCATTTTAGACTTTGGACTTTGGTTCCTAATATTTGTCATTTTAAAATATCAACGCACTTTTTAACAAGATTTTCCTAATTTACCCTTGCATTAATTAGGAAAGAGATTAAGTGTATAATAGTTTATTTTTTTTTAAAAACCGCCGAAGGAACATTATGTCCCTCCATTGGATAAAGGTTGGAGTGGGTGAAAATTTCAGGGCAAACGTCCCAACTAGGTTGATGCGTTCGCTTGCCTACAAAACACCCACCCCTCTTTTCATTAAAGAAATAAAATGTTCTCTAGGGAAGAACAATCATTCATGTACATCAAGCAAGAGATTTTGTTGAGTGACTAAATCACCCACATCAAAAGGCATTACTCTCCCATTACATGAGAAAAAGAAACGACAGTGGTAAAAACTTGCTAAAAGTAAATTTCCTCCTAGTAAGTTTCGTCAAAAATAACTTTGTTTTCTCCAAAAATTCCACGCGATGAGGAACTAAAGCGCTGTTGCAAAATCTCGCCCAATCCCCACACGGAAGAGGTTTCTCCATGACTCCAAAAAACTACGTCCCGAGTTCGGGATAGTCACCACAACACCAAACAATTGTAAAAGATCACACCAAATAGCTCGCGCCTTCGAACAATGAAATAAGACATGCTCCATGGATTCAACATCGCCACAAAGGACGCATGTTTGGTTATCAATGCAGCCCCTCTCGAATAAAAATGCCTTCGTAGGTAGTCTTTTATGGAAGATAAGCCAAGCAAAGAACTTGACCTTCGGTATAAGACAAGACCTTCAAATTATGTCGAAATCACTAGCGAAAGCGCTAGTCCGTGCCTTGTAAAAACTCTCCACGAAGCTACCCACCTAGAACGACTGCGAAGCGCCACCAGTCCACTGAAAATGGTCAGAAACAGCAGCGCCGGTGACTTGCAATTTCGTCCTCTGCTGCCTGCCAAAACCGCCTGCAACACTTAAAAAAAATGTTATGATTAGAGTGCCGTATCCATTCCCAATGTTGCAAACATCTTTCACGGCTCGACAATCTCAGATTTCGTTTCCAAAAGGGAGGTGAAAATAGGGTTGAATTAAAAAAAGCGCAGCATCCCTCGAATACCTAGCACCGTTTCCGATTACATAGTCCGAACACATCCGAAAATAATTCGACCAAAGGAATTTCCGAGGTTCAGTTGTCGAACCAGAAAGAGCTACCCAGTCCATCCCCAATCACCACCTTAACGTTAGATTTAAACACACTCCACCATTCTCCATTAGAAACACAACATGTCGAAATCCCTTTCTATACTTGTGAGATGCGACTCGAGTCAATCTCTTCTACCGCTGCCCATGACCAAAAATTATACTTCCTAGCACAAATGACAAACCAAAGCGAATCATTTCCAGCTGATCTAAGCTTCTAAAACCATTTTAATAGAAGGCTACAATTCACCACTTTAAAATCTCGAATGAAAAGCCCCCCTTCATTTTTAGGTAACGAGATCGTTTTCCAACTAACTTTGCTAATTCCCCTAACCGTAGCATCCCCTTTCCACAAAAAATTCCTCATAATTCGGATCAACTTAACATTTACCGAGAAGGGGATTTTGTATATCGATAATAAATAAATGGGTAGCGAAGCAAGAACCGATTTAATAAGCACAACCCGACCACTATACGATAAACATTGACCTCTCCATCCTTGAAGTCTATTAAGGAATTTAGCAATAAGTGGGTTCCAAAGAGATACCTGGATTCGCATATGACTCAACGGGGCACCTAAGTAAGAAATTGGAAACTTCTCAACCTTACAGCCAAGCATGTCCGCACACGCCTCAACCCGCGGGTCGGGGACATTGACTCCCAAAATGAGCTCTTGCTAAAGTTGATGCTCAACCCCGAAATAACCTCGAAACATCGCAAGATTCTCACAACCACAGACATCAGAGATTCGTCTACCGGTATAAAACATAATGTATCATCAGTGAACTAGAGTAAGGAGATGTCGTTAGATGAATCCTCAACTCGGAAGCCTGGTAATAAACCAGTCTGAATGCTAGCTGCAAATAATTGTTTCAACCCCTCAACCGCAATCACAAAAATGAAAGGCGACATAGGATTACCTTGCTTTACCCCACGATGGAGCCGAATCGAGCTACTTGGAGAACCATTGATCAATATTGAAGTAGTCGAATTCGCTCGACAACTAGATAGCCATCTAATCTAATTTTCAGAAAAACTCATCCATTGCAACACCGCAACAATAAAATTCGATAAAATACTATCAAAAGCTTTTCGAAGTCAAGTTTAAGCGCGAAGCATGAACGTCTACTTGTTCGAATAGAGTGAATTACCTCAGACGTAATAAATGAGCACTCATGGATACTTCTTCCTTTCACAAAAGCAAACTGGTTCTCTGAAATTAAATCAGGTAAACAAGGCTTCAAACGAGTGGCAAGAACTTTAGAAACCATCTTGTAGATGCCGTGAATAAGGGCAATCAGACGAAAATTAGCCAAGGAGGAAGATCCCAGAGTCTTCGGAATAAGTATGGTGAACTATTTATTGATTGAATCAGGTAGCTTCCCTGTAGCAAAGAGGTTATCAAATATCTCCATAACACATAGCTTCAATTCATTCCAGAACTGCTTATAGAAAAAGAAATTGTAACCCTCCGATCCCAGGGCTTTTCCCTCACTGCAATCACTAACGGCCACCCATACTTCCTCAATGCTAAAAGGACCCGTGAGCTTATTATTCATTGGCTCAGTCACCTCTCGAAAATGCAAATCACGGAGCAAGAACGAAACCATCGGCTATGCCTAAAATTGATCTGTGTAAAAATTCTGGATAGAAGAAATAATGACATGCCGATCCGTGACTAAGCTCCCCTCAACCTTCAATTGACCGATCTTGTTATTTCTTGCTCTAGCTGATGCAACACGGTGGAAGAATTTCGTGTTATCATCACCCAGTAAACCCCACTTCACTCTAGACTGCTGGTGTCTAATTTTCTCCTAGCTTAGTCTCTTGGCTGCCAATTCAGCCCGTAACCGATGCAATTCCAAACCCTCGGAGCCATCTATCGATCGAAACACCTCGGTTGAAGTGGTGGATATGACTCTCTCCTCTAATGATCTGATGTCTGACTCTAATTTCCCAAAATTGGCAGTATACCACGGCTTTAAGAAATCCCAAAGTTTGGCCAATTTGAAATCCACATCTTTCAATAGTCAACGTGTGCAGATTCTAACCCACTTCTCCTTAATAAATGGTAAAAAATCCCCATTGTCCCACCAATAATTCAGTGAACGGAACGGTTTATAACTCGAAGGAGTAACATCGTGAGAGGAAAATACAATGGGAAAGTGATTCAAGAGGGAAGACACTATCGTCGAAATATTAACCAAAGGCCACAAATCAAGAAGGTTACAGGAAACCATCATGCGGTC
This sequence comes from Euphorbia schlechtendalii, assembly GCA_949673415.1. NCBI lineage: Eukaryota > Viridiplantae > Streptophyta > Magnoliopsida > Malpighiales > Euphorbiaceae > Euphorbia > Euphorbia schlechtendalii. The sequence goes on from CATIWQ010501423.1 coordinate 4,513, forward strand.
AATTCTCGAGTAAGATTGACTATTCGCCTAAGTGTAGTCCCTGCCACTGAGTGGGATATCATATAGGCCGCTCCCGTCGAAGAAATGCTTGAAAGAAAGCATTGAGTTGGAAACCCCACCGCCAAAATGCTCTGAACTATGAAGCACTTCATTAAAATCCCCGCAGACAATAAAATTGCTAAAACTCTAAATAATCGACCCAAGAACTTCCCAAACTAGGTTTCGATCGATATAATTCATGGGCCTATAAACACACAATACATGAAAAACAAGATGAGACGATACGAACCGAACTAGAATCCACCTATCTGCACTTTGGAGAAGCGATCCATGCGAAAGGGATGATTTCCATGATATAATAATCCCCCCGAACGTCCGATTGACGGAATACAACAAGTAGAAAAATCATTGTGCTCCCAAAACTTACGAATTATGTTATTTGAATAGTTCGTAACCTTGGATTCGATGAGGCAAAAAAAGTCCAAATTAAGTTTCTGAACCATGGAGCGCACTAGAAATTGTTTCGTACCGTTGGCCACCCCACCACTGCAATTCCAACATAAGAAATTTAAATACATGAAACAATGAAAAACCCCGACGATCACTCTAACCTCAGCAGCCCCCCTTATCCTCCAAGGCTTTCACAATGACGTTAATATGTTGCTCTTCAAAGATACCCAATTTCTCCCCCACTTTAAAAGTAAGAACCTCTTCGCTAAACCCTTAAGCATTGTCACTTGCCCTTAAAATAACCTTATTCATATTTGGAATGTCGGATCCCGAAGAACTTGTTGCGTTGCGACTATCATTCTCAGCAGTCCTCAATCGAGAATTGGAGCTCGCCCAGACATTGTCGGTGAACTGAACTCGCGGCAAAATCTCCGATTCAAGCACTCTGTTGGGGTCTGAAGTGACATTGCAAACATACCAATTAACATACTGCTGCCTGGTCCCACTCGAAACACGCTACCCCTACTGCCTAGTTTTTGTCAAACACTGCTGCTGCCCAGTCCCACCCGAATCAAGCTATCCAGTCCTTACCGAGCCCTGCAGCCCAACCGAACCCTACTATCTAGACTTAGCCAGACCCTACTGCCCAATCCTTGCCGAACCATGGTGCCCAGACATAGCCAAAACCCGCTGCCCTGTATTTGCCGAGCCATCCGACCCTACACTCTGCCCATCTTCCGAAGAATACTCATCCGAGGCAGACACGGATCCCTCTGAAGCGGTTGATGCATCCAAATTTTGATTATACCCAACTCCTTGTCGTAATTCAGCCACCACCGCAACCTCATGCGAACCAACGCTCAACTTAAAGGATAACTCGTCTGTTCCCACGGGCACCGATATAAGACATGTGATAACATCCAATCGATCGGGAATATCAAAGTCACAATCAATTGAAACTATCGTAACAAAATTCGACGCAAGTTTTCTAATCAAATGTTCGCATACAATTGCTGGAGGAATTCCCATAAAATCAAGATACATTATGCATTTCGAAGTGGAAAAAGCATTAGAAACATGGAATACCTCGAAAATAATGTGCGACGACGCTTCCCAATCACCATTTACAAATTTGATCATGGCAGCCCCCAATCTAAAGCCAAAGATTGCATAATCTCCTCCAATTGGTGCCGCAAAATTGACATCAAAGCCTTTCTCAATCAATAAATCAAGGATATTTCTAATGTTGGCTATTGATCTAAGTTTTACCACACAAGCTTGAGCTTTCCACTGTGCAATTTCAACGATGAGGTTAGAGTCACAGGTCCCAATCTCCGTAGCTGCTGGTTTAAAGTTCTCGGTAACCCTTGAAGCATTGATCGAATCATTCGAATTTCGAGATACAACATTAGAATAGGTGCGATCACCTCGGAGCGACTCCTTGAAAACCTTTTGCACCTTCGGCATAGTCGCCACCTTCCTTATCTCCTCCTTTACCATCGATGGCCTCGAGTACCTTGCCTTGAATGCCTCAATATGATGATCCCGATAGAAATAGAATTTAATCTATATAGGGCCTCTTGCAACGGAAGCCTATCGTCTAGAGTGAGAAAACCGAAATTCAGGTTCCTCCAATTCCTTTTCCGGGCTACGTATACGTCTCCAATGACTCCAATCCTTGAAAAAACCCTCTTCATAGCAACATTATCATAACTATTCAACTTTTCCTCGAACCTGTGACCACGTTCAGGCTGACCAGTATACCTGAAGGCGTTCGAGACTGATCGGTAGTGGGAAGGCGCCATGGTGTGCCGGCGGTGACCTTGGCGGCTGGTTTGCGTACGTCCGAGGTCTGACATCCTTTGTTTTAAGTTTTTCCAATTTAATATGATTTCCTGGCTTTTGACGACCAGACTATTCTAGGGGGAAGGATTCTGGTAATTCCTTTATTGACTTCCCAAATCAATTTACAATCCTCTGATCTAAACTCTCCTGCAACAATCCCTCTTTTAGATTGTCTAACCTAGAAACTAAGCCATCTTAATTTCTAAACCTCAGCTTCAATCAAAGGAGCCCAAACCAGAGAAATCAAAGAAATAAAAAGCACCCACAAACTCTAATTCTCAATTCGTTATTTAGTGTTAATTAGAGAGAGCACAGCTAATAAATAATTTATAAGTTGGTAATTAAGAAGAGAGAGAATTTTATTATAAAGTATAAGGGATACAATAGTCATTTTATAGTGCATTAAATGCCTTATTGGTTTTGATGAAAAATCTAAAACGGCAAATATTAGGAACCAGGGGAGTGCTTAAAGCTTAAATACTAATATGTCTTAGTGATCAAATATCCAAAGAAAACAAGCATAAATGCATTCACAAATTAAGGGATAGCTTAGTTGGTTCATCTATGTATTTCTACTTTTGAGTTTTGAACCTCACACTTGGTCGTGGGCATTTAAAAAATATGAGACAATGAGTAGTGTGACGCAAAATTATAACAGCGTAACATGTATACTCATCAAAACAAATTTATTATAAAAATACAAAAAAAAGTACAGAGAAAATTGTGTTTAGGGAGAGAAATAGAAGAAGCAAGAAGAGCACAAAGAATTAATGGAGAAGATAATGAGTGGTATACTTTTTAATATATAAGATGGGATTGCTCGCTATTGAACTTCTTTTAAGCAAAGTTTGATTAGTTATCCATCTTTTTCCGGTTCAAAATCTTAATGAATACGTGCTTTCATGATTATATATACAACTATGGATTCCTCGTTACCTACCTTGCAATTTACTTTCCATCCATTCAATATCCATTGCACCACTCATATATAATTATTTAGGGGTTTTTATGGAAATACCGGAAAAAATCAAAATAATTTTAGGTCATGTCATGGTGTAATTTTACAAATCTCACATTTTAAGTTTTGATTTTTCAAAAAACGTGAATTTAAGTTTTGATTTTTCAAAATACGTGATATAAAAAAAACCACCGATTTCGAGTATAATATTTATTATACCAGGTATAACAATTATTATACCAGGTATAACAGACATTATACCTTGTATAATGACTGGTATAATAGTCATTATATCAGGTACAATGTTTATTACATTGTTTGAATATGAAATTTGAAACCAGATCTTAAAAATCTCATTATCTTCAATGATTTGAATGTTTCTCTGAAATTCTTTGTTATGTTGACTATTATACCGGGTCTAATAGTCATTATACCTGGTATAATGACTATATATCTATACAAATACGATATCTGAAGCTTATCTTAATACTTTTTTATTTTTCAATTATTTTTTGATAAAATTAGTTTGCATTATACCAGATATAATTGCATGATCTGAAAATTGGATTGTAATGTGAAATATGACACTCGATGTATATAATGACCATACACTATTCAAATGCGAAACTTGAAACTTAATCTTAATACATTCTTTATCTTCAATTATGTGTATACATTTTTATATTACTCATTGTACTGGTTATAATGATCATTATACCTGGTATAATAGTCATTATACCAGGTATAATAGTTATTATACCAGGTATAATAGTCATTATACCAGGTATAATGACATGATCCAAAAAACAGGATTAGAATAGAAGCTGGAAAAGATTTAAAAACTAGCAGACTTATCAACAACCATACCACAACTCTCTACTAAAATCATCCATGAAAGCTGAGAAAAAGTTCAAAAACACAAAATCCTTGAATGATGTTGTTTCTCTCTATTTGGAAACTCATCTAATTGAATTGCTTCTCGATAGATTGACAAAAATCAGATCAATGACTTCTTTAGATCATAATTGAGAAAGTTGCATCTCTTGAAATCCCAACATGATTTATTCTCCTCCATTTTTGCATTCTATATATAATAAGCCATCACCGAAATAGAAAATAGAACTGAAAATTGCAAAAAAGTGAAAAAAACTCAACAAACACAAAAACACTGAAATAAAGAGATCTAAACACAACTGAAATTGCCAGAAAACTCAACTGAGATCGCAAATCCAAATCTGAAACTCAAATCCTGATTCAAATAATAAAAACTCAATCGCGATCTAAATCGGAAAACTCAAATCGCAATCTAAAATCCTAACAAAAATAAGAAACAAGATGAAAAAAGAATAAAAAAATAATAAATAAAATACTCATGCAATAAGAACAGACTCGATGATATCAAAATCTGATGAAAATCACGATCGAAGTGATAAAGTATAAACAGATGAAAATGCCACAAAATCGTGATTCGATAAAAATCGTGATTCGAAGAGAGAGAGCATGAAGAAGAAGAAGATAGATGGATGCAGAGAACAAAAACGAAGAAGAACCAGAGACAATGAAGAAGAAGAAGAAGAAAGAAGAAGAAGAAGAAGAAGAAAAAGAGACACAGAGAAGAAGAAGGAAAAACGTTAATGAGGAATGTGAACAGTCCAGTAAAAGAAAAAATCAAAATTTAATTAATGAGTAAAACAAAAATATTATTCCTTAATTGTAAAAGAAAAAATATTTTACCTAAAAAAGGTATTGACTTGTATTTTCCAATTATTTATTTGTTCAAATACATCGTTACCCCTTAATTAACTCGATAACAAACGTTAGATGTTATCTCAATGTATGAAAGGATTAGATATTTTTCTGAATTTAGTAAAAGTGAACCACTTAGGTTTAGTCCCCCATACCTCCTCAACGTCACGTATCAAAATTTGATTGATTTGATTTTTCAAAAATATCATTTTCTTATTTTACTCTCTCTAACCATAAGTTGACACGTGACATTGAGAGGATAAACTGATGCATTTTTGTCAAATTTATAGAGTTGATTGGAACTTTTGAAAATTGAGAATGACATCCGGTTTTTGTTACAAAATTACTAAGAATTTTGTTAGATTTGGTCTTCTTTATATTTTACTTCTTTTTTTGTGTGTGAAATTGAGTGCAAGGATACGTTGCTAAAAATAATACGCTAAGAAAAACAACTATCAAATCGATTTTGATACCTAAGAAGCTAAAAATAACTGAAGTTTTTTTCATTTGCCGCTTTAATTGAAATCAACAAAAAATATCTATCAATTTATATTCCAAAAAGTGACGGATAATAAAAATGAGGTAGTAACTTATATGTATTGGAATAAAAGGCTTAATAGAAGTGTACACTTTGAAGAATTGAAAAACTTTAGCAAGCAGAGCTGATTCTACAAGTTGACAGGATGTGATTGCATTGCTTAACTTCTTAGTAAAAGATGTAGACATTGTCTAAGTTTCAGAATTCGATCCTGAGCAGAAACAAGATGTGCGACCGTTTAGGGTCCTCGCATATAAGAGGGTCTCGGATTTTTTTTGGGTATTGTACAAATATAAAAAAAATATGTAGATATATTAATACAAAAGCGCAAAAGTGGTAGAAATAACGTGATAATTCATGGTTGTCATGGAAACGTTTGACTCAACAGCTTAAGCTAATGGGTAAGGTAGCTAGTATTCGAGGAAGAAGATGTTGCATCTAATGATGAGCTTGAAGGTGGTAACAAGAAGCAGAAAATGGAATATGTTGATGCATTAATGGATGATAAGAGGGAGATAACTTTGACCACAAGGCAACGGGCACTTCAGTCTAGTAGAGATAGCTCCGTAAATGGTACCAACTCAATTGAGTTTCCTAATGGATTGCCTCCTCCACCATCAAGAAAGCAAAAGGAGAAACTTTCGGAAGTTGAGTTGCCTCCTCTCTAGTATTTTCGAGTCTAAACCTAGAAGCTATCCTCCTCTGCATGCGAATTCTTGTGCCAACCCTTACAAGCATAGAGATTCCAAATCAAAGTTTCCTCTTTGCAGTTTACGATGCTACAAGGCTATTAATGGAGGGATATGCAGGCTGAAAAAAGCTGCTGATTTCCATTTTTCCTTAAGGAAAGTGATAAGATTTTGTTAAATATTAGGTTAGAAAAAAGAGCTTATAACATACAGCAGATATCTTGATTATACAAGAGTGTAATTACCAGCGGTTTACGCTAATAGGTAAGGTCCAATCGTACTATTTATATTATCTCTAACACTCCCCCGCACGCGAATGTCCGATTTGAACCCTCGACCTTCAGGTCTAAGATGATCTGATACCATGTCATGGAACCGTTTAACCCAAAAGTTTAAGCTAATAGGTAAGGTCCAATCGTAGTATTTATTTTACTCCTAATAGTGGTAAGGATCAATCACCAAAATTCGACTAGTTTTGGAGGTTTTTTTGTTCATCCAAGTATTTGTAATTTTTTTACTTTATTTTATTACCAAATCGTAGAAAATTAAAATCCAAAACATACTAAACTAAATTGAATTATAAATATTAAAAGGTAAATCCAACAGATAATAAATCATTATCTCTACGAACTAAAAAGATAATAATTATATAATTATTAATTTTTTAATGAACAAGAATTACATATTAATTGTTTTTATTAAGTTTATCATTAATTTATTAATCCAAAATTTAAATTTTTTATTTGGTTTATGCATTATTGAATGTTCATGATTAATTTAAGCAATAATTATGAGTTATCTTGGAACATATGATGACATAAAAAATGAAATAAATTGATAAAGTAGAAAATTTCAATTATTTATTTTAAATTTTAAATATAAATTATTAGCAGTCATATTTTCAGGTGGCGGTGAGCAAAGAGACTTTCAACAATCTCATTTCATGGAGACCTCCAAAATCTCTTGCAACTGAGAACTTTAAAAACTATAATCTAAGGAAACGTCCAACAACCATAATTCCAAGAATTCCTCCAACTTTTAGTTTTTCAAATTTGGAAAAAGAGGCTCCTACATCAACTATAAAAGGTCATTCAATTTGAAGTTGAAAGTGAAGTTCAGATAATAGAAGTTTTAAGTAGATATTCATCCTTGCAATTCTTTCGTGCTACTAAAAAAAGAAAGCTTCTTTGAGTATTCCTGCAACACAAATTCATTCAAATAAAAATTGTAAGGTTTTATTCTTAATTCCGTAAAAATAACATGAGAAATGTTTTGTTGTTGAACCAGCAAAACAACTATTAGGTTTTGTTATTCAACCGACAAAAACAACAAGTCAGGTTTTACTGTTGAACCCGTACAAACAGTGGTAGTAAGATTTTTTTGTTGAGCCCGTAAAAACAACAGTTGTAAGGTTTGACACTTGAGCTCGTAAAAAATATCATTAAACGTGTTTTCTATCCGTGAAGAAAACAAATATTGGAAAATCTCAAATCAGTTGACTTGGGGACTAGAGTAAGCTAGGGGTAGCCAAACCAAGATAAATTCGTTGCGTCTCGATCTCTCAAACCCCACTCATTTAATTAATTGCAATTTACTTTTCAAGCATCTAATATAATTTTAACTTAAAAAGGTTGTTCAAAAATACTACTCACCCACTTCTAGTACATTTTCTAACCATTGGGGATCGACAGATAAAAAATATCATATTTTACCAATTTGATCGAGACTTAAAAAGTGTTTAGTGAAAATTAGTACCATTCAAGATGTTACAATATTTTTAATTTAAATGTAATATCAATGAGTAGCCATTGAACAAGCAGCACCCAAGCAATTATTGAAGGCTTCAAATTTCAGAGACTCCAAAACTGTCGATAAAATAAAATTACTTTTGTTGACAAAACATGTTTTTTTCTTAAATAATCTTTCAATAATCATTTGCATCATGTCAATAGATTTGTAATAAGATATTTATTGCAAAGTTTATTGATATTATGGTAAAGTTATTGTAATTTCAGGAAATAAAACATGTTTTTATTGAAGTTAATATAATCATTTTTGAATTTTTCATCGTGAATTAAGAAACCATGTGTTAGTAATATTTTATTGTTTATTGAAGAAATATCAAATTTGATGTTTTGTACACGCAGGGGCTTATATTTCTGCTCAGGGCCTTTTGTCAGGACAACCTTGCTAAGTTTAGATCAATAATTATATCTATTAAAAAATGATTAGGAGGTTGTAGCTTCGATTTTCTATTATCTTCAATATTTAGCATATTTTTATTTTTTATATTATTTTAATGGCATACAAATGAGAGTAACGGAACAGTATTGTTTCACATTTCACATCTACTCTGGTGGCCACACAGCAGAAATATGGACAAAATATACGAGTGTACAAAATGAAGGCCAACAAGACTACGCAAACCCCACATTTAAAATATTTTTTATGAAAACTCCAATACTGAAAATTCACCAAGATCGTGAATAAAAATTCCAAGTAACTGATCGTATATTATTATTATATTGACAAAAATTGAGGGCTAGCTGGAATGGAATTCAGTCAGAGAAGATCAGGGGAGAGCAAAGAACCAATAAAACCGGACCGGACCGGAGAACCGGACCGGACTGGACCAACCGAACCGAATTAATTTGGTTCGGTTCTTGGTCCATGTATGTGAATAATTTGGTTTTCGGTTCGGTTCTCGGTTTTTGGGAAAAAAATTAAAAAAATCGAGAACCGAACTGAGAACCGAAATATAAATTTTAATTAATTTAATAATTATTTTCACATTCAATTTTCATTTAATGCTTGAAAACTAAGGTTTTTTTTTCAAATCAACAATAAATTATATGTGTTAAA
>CATIWQ010501433.1:0-17743 GCA_949673415.1 Euphorbia schlechtendalii
TTTATCGGACTAAGTAAAGAACCTATAGACTGGGTCTATACTGAAAATATAAGTCATCGAATCAGTGAGAAAAATTATTAATTGGTTGAACCGAATTAATAATTAAAAAGAATAATTAGAATATAGGGAAAAGGTTGCACAAAGCGAGCAAGGGATTTTTTCCATTGCAAGTGGGCCCCAAACGAACATGGAATGTTCGAAGTGGGGCCTGCGTGGAGGCCCCTCTAGCCTATGGGCTTCCAGGCCACTAGCGAGCGGGGATAGCTCGCGCGCGCTAGCGGCCTACAGGCCGCAACCTTCCACGCAACGTGGGCTACATGCAAGCCTAGGTTGTGGCACAAGGCAAGCCTGTCAGGGCATGCCATGCGATGTAACTTGCTTGTCAGCCCGCGATTCCCCTAGACCCACGCTGCAGACCCAATAAGCATGAGATGGATTTTAGGGGGAGTCCATGCAGTTATTTAAGGGGAGTCTAACACTCCCCGTTTTCCCTAAAAATAGGCCTCAAACCCTCTCATTATTCACACTTGAAAAATAGCTTTGAGCTGTGATTTTCTCATTGGATTCTAGTTTCTATTCTTCCTTTGTAGTGCGAGATCCTCAACGAGTTTCCCTAAAAAATCGAAGAATTCTTATTGAAGGCTCTTTCTTAAGTGAGCCTTCGCGATTATTTTAGAGTTGGTTTTCGAGTGGTCTAGCAACTACTATCTACTGACAAGTTCCTCGTCCTTGATGTTTTAGTCGATGAAGATCCGTGTGGATCAATCGTAGAGGCTCTCCTAGTTTAGAAGCTTATGCTAATGAAGTGCTACCAAATTACTTAAAGGAACACCGCTATGAAAAGAGAGAAAGCATGCATCAACTGATAATGCTTCAATCTTTAGATGTTAGGTTTCTTTTATATGTTTTATAAACCTAAAAGCATCTATGGAATGTTTTAACTTAGATTATATCAATCATGGCATGTTCAGAAGATCTTTAGGTTAATTTTAAGTTTTGAACTTCCACCTTGCAAGGATTGCATGTTCAATTAGTATCTTGATTAACCAATATAATCTTCTCATAACTCAAGTAGATTCTTCTTCATTCAAACATCTAAATAGCAGTTTATTACTAGCCCTTTTGAATAAAACCCCTTTGATTAACCTGAATTGAACTACCATTCTTCTCAAGGTGGTATGATCAGACTAGGTTGTGTTTTTGAAGTGTTGTCCCTCTTAGAAGAATTTCACAATGTCGGTATACCATGGGTCTTTTGAGGCTTCCCCACTATCATCGTTACTTTTTCATATAAGGATGATTTAGATAATTTGAGGATTTATGGTTTGATCGGCCTTTCTTGAGGACTCTTCTAAATAAAGGGTAATGTATCCAAAGAATCTATCATTTGGTTTTTATCTCTCAAACCATATTGATATAAATATTGTCTTAAATTTGATAATTGAGCCCAAAATGATTTAAGGTAAGGACAGAGAGACTCTTTTTTTATTTCCCAATCCCCAACATAACAAATTACCAAGGCAAAATTTGTTGGTTAATCAAGACAGTAATTGAACATGCAAACATTGCAAGGCAAAATTTCAAAACTTAAAATTAACCTAAAGATCTCCTAAGAATGCCGTGATTGATATAATCTAAGTTAAAAGGTTCCATAGATGCTTATAGGTTTATAAAACTTATAAAAGAAACCTAATATCTAAGTTTAGAACATTACTAGTTAATGTGTGCTTCTCTTTCTTTTGGTTACGACATTCCCTTAGAGAAATTCGGCAGAACTATATTAGCACTAACCTCCAAACTAGGATAACCTCTATGATTGATCCACACGGATCTTCACTGATCAAAACCTTGTTAAGGTAGAACCCGTTGGTAGACAGCAGCTGCTAGACTACTCGAAGATCAACTCAAAAATATAAACCGAGAAGGCTTACTTTAATTAGAAAGAGCCTTCAAAAGAATTCTTTGTTGTTTGGAGAAACTTCTGAAGGATCTCGCACAACGAACGAAGAAAGAGATGTCTAACTTAGAGAGAAAGGCTAAGCTGAAGTGTGTAGAATAATGAGAGAGGGAAGGCCTATATATAAAGAAAAGGGGGAGTGTTTGACTCCCCCTCAAACACAAATTGGGATGGGAATATCCCATCCCACTTAGCGGGTTAGCAGCGCGGGTCACTTGGACCCGCGAGCTAACCCACGGTTCCTATCACAAGGTAAGCCCTAGTGAGCTTGCCTACGAACCATGCTAGCAGCCTGCAAGCTTTTTAGCTTGCAGGGTAGCCTCGCAGGCCCCACTCCGAACATCCCCATGTTCATTTGGAGCCCACTCGTAAAAGGGAAAAATTCCCTTTCTCTGTTCCATGCAATTTTTTCCTATTTTTTCTTTATTCCCATTAATTATTAAATTGGTCCAACCAAATAATAATTCTTCTAACGAATTCAACAATCAGATTTTCTTGACATAGACCTAGTCTATAGGTTCTTTACTTAGCCCGATAAAGACCCAAAGTGTGTGACCTTACAGGATCCCAAAGTATTGAGCCAATAGAGGATAACCTAAACTTGACTTCCCATTTGGGAACCTTTAGGCTCAATGTTCCAGATCGATATGAAACCCGATAGCTCTAGATAATCAAATGGGCTTTCTAGCAAAGGTGTATGATCTCCCCGATACTTGAAATGTCATGTGCTTGTAACTTGATCTGGTTTTGTAGTAGTAACCAATACAATACACTCCTTCCATCAGCTTAAGTACCATCAAATTTATTGTGCTCTGATTAAGTGTCAGCTCATGTAATAGCCATAGCTATCCTGGAATTAGACTTGTTCACGAAGAACACCACTCGGCCATTATGTATCAAGATTGACTAGAAACTCGTTCTATCAATCTTATACTCTGATCTAAGGTTTATGAGTGTGTCACTTCAACAAGGCACCCTAAGGTACATGTCCCACTATATTCTTTATTAGGAGCGATGGATCCCATCTTGACTGCTCGACTTACCAACATGTGAGCATCACAATACCCGTAATCACCCATGTCATCCTGATCATCAAGGTATGAATAAGTATGACCTAAAGTATAGTAACTCCCACACCAGGTAACCAGTATCTCAATTCTAAGGATACTTGTACTGCTACTACAATAAGATATGACACCAACATATGGATATAGTTATTTCTAAGTGTCTATCTTATAGTGGTCTCCAATGTATTATCTGAATACATTCATGTGTTACCTTAAGGTACCACCTATAGCTCATGAGATCGGTTTCTTGGATCTAATCCAAGGAGTAAGCCTACGCATGCTAGTTTGTCTATTCCATTGATGTACAGTCTCAATGAATTTATGACTAGGGATATTTAGACTATTCATAGTAAACGTATGTATAGTTCTCACATAGCATAGCTCCTATTATGTCCTTTCACTTTTACGCTATGAAGTAGTCACGGACTTTTTCTCATTAATGCGCATATACATATTTAATACTATACATATATGATATCTATGAGATACATAAACTAATTGAAAGCACTGATAAGTAACAAAGATGCTTTAATTATTATTAATAATAATAATTTAAAATCGTTTATATATTATAGCTAATAAAGGTATATCCGCCTAATTGCCTCTAGGGCATACATCATGTCTGACAATCTCCCACTTGCACTAGAGCCAATTACCCATGTGCTTCATGCCATACTCATTAACATGCTGGTCATGTTTAACTTGACTCAATTGCTTAGTTAGCCCATCCTTTAGATTTTGATCCGTTGGTATGTATTCTAAATTTATATCTTTTCTGGCTACCATCTCTTGAATGAGATAGTACTTTTTGAGTATATGCTCATTTCTGTAACAAGAATGTGATTCCTTTGCTTGAGCAACAGCCCCATTGTTATTGCAATAGACTACTATCAGATTTACAATGTTGGACACCACACCGAGATCACCAATAAATCCCTTAAGCCAAACGGCTTGCTTAGCTGCTTTTGAAGTAGCTAAATACTCAGATTATGTGGTTGCAATGGCAGCCGTATATTATTAGAAACTTTTCTAAATAATTTCCCATCCGTTTAAGATAAACACATACCCTTATTGGGACTTATAATCATCCCTGTCAGACTGAAAACTCACTTCGGTGTATCCCTTCAAAGTGAGATCACCTTATCCATATACTAAAAACATATCCTTAGTCCTACGTAAGTACTTAAGGATAGTTTTAAAAGCCGTCTAGTGCTTCTCACCTGGGCCAAATTAAAATCCGCTCAACGCATGTGACATGTCAGGCCGAGTGCATACCATAGCATACATGATGGAACCTATCACTGAGGTATAGGGTATTCCATTTATGCCAGTCTCTCTTCTTATATTTTCGAACACTCATATTTAGAAAGGTTAATCCCATGAGACATTGGAAGATAACGCTTTCTTGACTATTTAAGGTTAAATTTAGCCAAATCCTTGTCTATATATGTACTTTGCGAAAGACATAGTAGCCTTTTGGATCTATCTCGGTAGATCTTTATACCAAGTATAAAAGTTGCTTCTCCAATGTCTTTCATGGAGAACTTCTTTGATAACCATGACTTAACTATCTAAAGAAAAGGAATATCGTATCCTATAAGTAATATGTCATCGACATATAATATAAGAAAAACGATTGCACTCCCATTAGCCTTCTTATATACACATGACTCATTAGAGCATTTAACACAAAACCAATTTCTTAGATTATCTCGTCAAACCTATTATTCTAACTCTTAGATGCTTGCTTAAGTCCATAAATGGACTTCTGCAACTTGCATACTTTTAAGCCATCCTTGGATTTAAAACCCTCTTGTGCCATATACACATCCATGTCCAGATTCTCATTAAGGAATGTTATTTTCACATCCATCTACCAAATCTCATAATCATAATAAGTGGCGATGGCAAGGAGTGTCCTGATAGACTTTAGCATGGCCACCAATGAAAAGGTTTCATCAGAGTCAATGCCTTCTTTTTTACTACACCATTTTGCAACCAGCCTTGCTTTATAGGTAACTATGATAAAGTCCATGTCAGTTTTCTTCTTGAAAACCCACTTGCATCCTATGGGCCAAATCCCACTTGGAGTATTAATCAAGCTCTAGACTTGATTTTTTGACATGGAGTCCATCTCCGACCTCATGGCTATAAGCCATTTGTTACATTATGAGCCTTCCATTACCTCTTTATAAGTCCTAGGCTCATCATCTTCCATAAGGAAGAGATGTTTATCATCACTAATGAGAAACCTGTATCACTCGGGAGCGATTGGAGCCCAACCTGACCTACGCAATGTTGGTGTTATAGTAGGTTATTTCATGCTTACACTATCTTGTGTAATAGGTGTAGGTATAATCAGTTGATTATTTATTTGATCTTCTTGAGTGCCCGACTCAAGATTGCTCACACTAGCTTTCGCAAGTATATGCTCTTTCTCGAAGAATTGAGCATTTCTAGAAATAAGGACTTCTTGTTCCTTAGGTTCAAAGAAGGTATACCCTATAGTCTCCTTAGGGTAACCTGCAAACAGAGACCTGTAAGACTAAAAACCCAGCTTATCTGAACTCGTCCTCTTTGCGTAAGCATGACATCCCCAAACTCTTAGGTGAGAAAGAGCGGGTTTCTTACCATACCATAATTCGTATGGAGTTTAATCAACTGATTTAGAGGGCACTCTATTTAGAATATAAATTCTGCTTTCAAGTGCATAGCCCCAAAAGGATTTGCTGAGTTCTGATTGGCTCATTATGGACTGAACCATATCGAGTAGGGTTCGATTTCTCCTTTTTAACACTCCATTATGTTAGGGTGTATAAGGAGGTGTCCACTAGGATAAAATAACATTATCCCTTAGATAGTCCTAAAACTCTTAGCTTAAGTATTCACCACCTCGATCAGATCAAAGGGTCTTGATACTTTTCCTAATTTATTTCTCTACTTCTATTTTAAACTCTTTAAACTTCTCAAAACTCTTAGACTTATTCCTCATAAGGTACAAATAACCATATCACGAGTATTAATCGATAAAGGTTATGAAGTATACGAAACCCTCATGTGTCTTAATACTCATTAGACCACATACATCGGAATGTATTATATCCAAACAACTAGTGGCACGTTGTCCCTTTCCTTTGAAAGGTTTCTTAGTCATCTTCCCTTTTAAGCAAGGTTCGTACTTACCATAGGATTCCCATTCCATTGGGCCTAAGTCTCCACATTTGTGTAACTTAGTTAAGAAAGTCTCATTTATATGGCCTAGACGACAATACCATAAGTATGATGATTTCTCATTTTCCAATCTTGATTTTTGAACAATGTTCATATTTAGAATTTTGATTTTAGTAAGTAGAATATAAATGCCATCCATAGATATCCACAAGCATAAAGAACATTATCACGTTGAATTTGACATTTATTATCAGAAAATAAATTTCAAATCCCTCTATTTCTAGAAGTGCAATAGAAATAATATTCTTAATGACAGCAGGAATATAATAGCAACTGTTCAAAACTAAAACTAAGCCACTAGGCAAATGAAGGCTATATGTCCCTACAGTTGTTGCAATAACCCGTGCTCCATTTCAAGCTCTTAGGTCAATTTCCCTCTTTGCAAGCCTCCTACTATTCCGTAATCCCTACACAGAAGTACAGATATGAGTACCCCAACCAATATCTAATACCGAAGTGGACTCATAGGGAACTATAGAGAAACTCTCTATCATGAACATACCTGAAGTAGATGCCTCACTTGGCCTCTTCTTCACTTGTTCAGAAAATAGAGCTTTGCAATCACATTTTTAGTGTCCAGGCCTTTCACACACGAAACATATTCCTTTGTTCTTCTTCTTTTCAATGATAACATTTTTTACCTTCCTGTTGATGGGTTTTAAAACTTTACCTTTGATGCAAGTTCTATTTACCAAGGTACCTATTTCTCTAGCCCTCAGACCTTCTTCAAAACTTCTAAGTTTCTTGATAAACTCAGATGTCTTGCTGGTCTTCCTTGACATAAGATAATCTTTCACAAAAGGTGAATATTTATCAGATAGACTTTTTATCATAAACTGTATGTCATGGTTGGAATCTATGTTGATTCCTATTTGAGCCAATCTCCTTGAATATTGTAAGTATTCTATGCATCGCTTAGTGGCCAAGACCTCATAATCTCTCCCAGAGTTATAGAGAAATCTCAATATTTCATTCATTCAACTTTCATGCCCTCATGAAGTCCTTTGAGATGAATCAACATTGATATTAGGTCCATACCTTCAAGCAGTTTCTTAAGCTTCAAACTCATGGTTTCAAGCATCACTAGTGACACCATGAAAGCATCCTTCTTGAGCTTAAGATATGCTTCTTTCTCTTGGATAGAAGCCTCATCATCAAGATTGACTGGTTTCGGATAATCTAGAACATAATCCATGTGGCATTTCTCAAGCTCCATTCTAAGAGCTTGGAACTAGTCGCCAAAATTAATCCCTGTCAATTTATTGTCAAGTATCGGACGGAGACTTATGTTCGGATTTATTATTCAACCTAGTTATAAGATAGAATTTGTTTAGACATTAGTATATGTATATGCATTTAATATAAGGTCTTTAATTGAATACATAATTCCTACTATTTTCTCAACATTCAAATAGCCCCTTCTATTTAAATTCGGAAAATTTGGTTTAACCAACTTTCCTTAATAGTTAGCATCCATAGCCACTCATCATAACCCCCGCTATAGCAAGTCCAGCCATAATAAGACAACCATGTTAAGGGATTAGCTTCAATAATATGGACAACTAACCCATTTTAAATAAGGCATTAACCCCATCTAGTCTCATGACCAAACACATGTTAAGGGAAGGCATGTTGTACATGTGCTTACATCTATTAATAAGGTTCGTATCACAACTTATGATGAAAAGACTATATACCGCCTTAATACTGTTGCGGGGATTTTATTAGTGCAGCTAGTCACGCCCTAGTATAGGTCTTATACGACGGTTATGATTATGAAAATAATAATTTCAGGCTATTTGGAATTATTAACTCTAAGGGAACATGCTCAGGACTGGTATATCATAATCATTCCATTATACCGAGACTCCACATAGCATGTAAAACAAATAAGGTCAATGTTTAAGTCATTACACCTATGTCTATAAGTTTTAAGTTAACAACTTAAACCATGTTTGTAAAACCATATGCGGAATCCAATTCCCATACTAGATATCGACTTAGTCATAAAAGTCCCTTGGGTACTTTTGAATCTAATATCGATGGAGATTTCTAGGTAGGAGAGGCCCCTCTTGAAGTGAATAAGAAGCCAACTCCAATCCTTGCCAAAATAACCATGGGAACTTTGATTCATTGTACCATGGAAAACTATGATTTAAAGATTTCATTCTTTAATTAAGTGAAGTCCGAGACGACCCTCAATCAAAGAATTTACACGTGTGGTAAAACATTGGTATTTATATGATAATCATCTAGACTAAGTTTGAGCAAAACCTTAATCTAGTTATCACATCATTTTCTATAATAGAAATTGAAATCTAAGTCATGCATAGCATAATTTAATCAATTCATAGAAAATATCATTTTAACATATTATAATCAATCATGCATAGCATAAGGTAGGCTCTGATACCACTGCTACTTAATCAAGATAGTAACTGAACATGCAAATGTTGCAAGGTGGAATTTGAAAACTTAAAATTAACCTAAAGATCTCCTAAGCATGTCATGATTGATATAATATAAGTTAAAAGGTTCCATAGATGCTTATAGGTTTATAAAACTTATAAAAGAAACCTATCATCTAAGTTTAGAACATTACCAGTTGATGTGTGCTTATCTTTCTTTTGGATACGGCGTTCCTTACAGCAACTCGGCAAAACTTTGTTAGTACGAGCCTCTAAACTAGGATAGCCTCTATGATTGATCCACATAGATCTTTACTGACCAAAACCTAATTGAGATAGAACCTATTAGTAGATAGCAGCTGCTAGACCCACTCGAAGACTAACCCAAAAATATAAACCGAGAAGGCTCACTTTAATTAGAAAGAGCATTCAAAAGATTTCTTTGTTGTTTGGAGAAACTCGTGAAAGATCTCGCAAAATGAACAAAGAAAGAGATGTCAAACTCAAAGATAAAGGTTGAAGTGTGTAGAATAATGAGAGAGGGGAGGCCTATATATAGGGAAAAGGGGAAGTGTTTGACTCCCCCTCAAACACAAAGTGGGATGGGTAATCCCATCCCACTTAGTGAGTTAACCGTGCGAGTCACTTGGACCCGCGAGCTAACCTATGGATCTTATCACAAAGCAAGCCCTACCAGGCTTGGCTTATGTTACAAGCACGGGCTTGCCGGCTTGCCCGCTCAAGCACTGCCATGGGCAGTGCTTGCAACTTGCTAGCGCGAGCGGGCTTACTCCATGTGCTAGCGGCCCATGAGCTCTTCAGTTGGAGGGGCAGTTGTGCAAACCCAACCCTGTGTTCATTCAGGGCCACTCGTAATGGGAAAATTCCCTTACTCCACTCCATGAAATTTTTCCTTATTTTCTCTTTATTCCCTTTAATTATTAATTTGGTCCAACTAAATAATAATTCTTCTAAAGAATTCGACAACCAGATATTCTCGACATAGACCTAGTCTATAGGTTTTGTACTTATTCTGATAAGGACCTAAAGTGTGTGACCTCATAGAATCCCAAAGTATTGAGCCGTTAAAGGTTAACTTAAACTTGGCTTACCATCCGGGAACCTTTAGGCTTAGTGTTCCAGACCGACATGGAACGTGATAGCTCTAGATGATCAAATGGGCTTTCCAGTAAAGGCGTATGATCCCCCGATACTTGGAACATCACATGCTTGTGACTTGATCCGGTTCTATAGTAGTAGCCAATACAATACACTCCTTCCATCAGGTTAAGTGCCATCCAGTTTATTGAGCTCGGATTAAATGTCAACTCATGTAATAGCCATAGCTATCCTAGAATTAGACTTGTTTACGAAGAATACCACTTGGCCATCATGTACCAAGATTGACTAGAAACCCGTTCTATCAATCTTATACTCTGATAAGAGGTTTATGAGTGTGCCACTTCAACAAGGGGCTCTAAGGTACATCTCCCACTATATTAATATATAAGGAGCAATGGATCCCATCTTGATTACTCGGCTTACCAACATGTGATCATCACTATACCTGTAATCACTCGTGTCATCCTGATCACCTGGGTATGAATAAGAATGACCCAAAGTATAGCAACTCCTATACAAGGTAACTGGTATCTCAGGTCTGAGGATGCTTGTACTGCTACTACAATAAGACATAACACTAACACATGGATATAGTTATTCTGAGTGTCTGTCTTATAGCGGTCTCCAATGTATTACCTCGAATACATTTATGTGTTAACTCAAGGTACCACCTTCAGTTCGTGAGATCAGCTGCTTGGATCTAATCCAAGGAGTAAGCCTAAACATGCTAGTATGTCCGTTCGATTGATGTATAGTCTCAGTGAAACTATGAATAGGGATATTTAGACTGTTCATAGTAACATGTATATCCAGTTCTCACACCACATAACTCTTAGTATGTCCTCGCACTTTTACGCTATGAAGTAGTCACAGACTTTGTCTCATCAATGCGCATATACATATTTAATACTATATATATATGATACCAGCGATATATTTAAACTAATTGAAACCACTGATAAGCAACAAAGATTCCTTAATTATTATTAAAAATAATCTAAAACCTTTTGTACATTATAACTAATAAAGATATATCACCCTAATTACCTCTAGGGCATACATCATGTCTAACATAATCACCTATGACTAGTACTTTAGTAACCCCTACCACCAGTAGTTCTTGAAATCTAAAAAAATCATGCTTCATATTCTTCTCCATTATAAAGGATGAAGTTTCTATTTAACAAGTTTGAATCTTGAATCGGTCGAAATGTGATGCTCGGCTATTTTATGATCGACATTGGGCATGTCTTCATAGCATCAAACAAATGCTACCACATACTTTTATAGTATTTTATTATCTCACATTTTTCTATGGGAGATAAGTCATTTGAAATATCTATAATTTTAGGATCATCAATTGCATTCAAGTTAACTTCATTCATAGAGTTATCATGTATGTTAAAGACTTTATGTGTATGCACAAACGAATGCAATGTGCTATTAGGTGACACATCAAGCAAGTAAGTGGGATGATAATTCTTTTCTATTACATTATTGGCCTTAAAGGCTTGGTTGTTTAAATCGAATAATAGAAATAAAAACAATAACATCATATCATGGGAAAAAGAGGTGATATAACAATAGTAGCATGGATGTCCCACTTCTTCAATCGATCTTCTTATAAACATCGATATAAATTTCATACTCATCTAAAGATATTTGACCATGGCACCAATGCGATGCCCTGTTCACTATCATTTCTAGTAAGTTAGTTCTATCCCCCCAAAGTTATATGAGTATATATTGAATGAACATAGTTAAAATGAAATGTTTCCTCCTTTTTCTCATTTGATTTTCAAATTTATGAATGATAGACTTAATCTTAGAGTTGAGCTTATAATGCCCCTTGAAGGCCTTAGAAAGATGATACCAATCATTTTGAACTTCTTCGGGTTTAGTGGTATACAACTCAACAACAACTCCAATACATGAGAACATTTTCGCAAGGTGACCTTTTGATAACTTCTTCATATTCTCATAGTTCTCCACATCGACTAAAGGAGGGTCATTTCCCTAGCAAAGAGAAATAGAAGGCATGTTAAAACTGGTCGACACTAACTTCACCCAATCAGTAGTCAAGGTCTTATTTCCACCATTGACATCAAGTAGTTATTGTATAATTACATGAATATCTATAGCCTTGCCTTTGTCCTTGGCATGGCCATCCCCTCATTATCTTTGCTATCTGGATCTTTCTCGAGGGACTTTCCTTTCAAAGCATACTTCACTAACAACTGAACCTGTTCACTAGTAGCATTCGATAATTGATCAGACTTCGAGATGTTGACAATGGAAGCACTCGTTTCCTTCACAAGGTTCTCAGAAGTGGAAGAATGAGACCTTCTACTCAAAGATGAAGGTGAAACTAAACTTGAGAAGGTTGGAAAATTCTCAAACTACTTGAAACCTAACTCAGGTCTTAAATCAGATGTCGTGCTTAAACTATGGTAGGTGGATTTAATGCATGGATGTGAGATGTGATTCAATGATGCAAACTCTTAGGCTAGGTTTCTATTAACAATATGTAAAATGTGATATGGCTACAAAACAAAGGGTTAATGTACATGTGACGTGATGCTTGGACACAAACAAGACTTGTGTGTGCGATGTTCAAAATAACAAACATATTAGTATGTGATAGTCAAACGAAATTTCTCTCGCCCATGGAACATTGTAACAAGTTAAGATTGTGTGATGATGACTCAAAGGTTTGACTTACATGTGGGTTAGGTTTTGTACAATATCAGTGGGACATTGTAGCTAGGGAAAAGACACAACATAAATATAACATGAACATGGCAAAAACATGGCATTGGCATAGCATTAACATGGCATAAACATGGCTTAGAGATGACAAACATGCCATTAACATGTCATAGGAATGGTAGAAACATAGCATTTGCATGGCATGGACATGGTTTAAAATATAGAATTTACATGGCATAGACATGTTATAAGCATGTATACGCATGTATAGGCGTAGTATATACATATTATGAAGCTTGCATTGACAAATACATGGTAAAAACATGATGTATGCATATTATACATTTGGCTAGACATGGTACAAACATAACCCAGATACGATATAAACATGGTGAAAACATGCCATAGGAATGGCATTGGTATGGCATTGGTAAAGTTTGAGAATAGTATATACATATCGTAATACAAATATGACATGGACATAGTAAGAATGGGGCGTAGACATAGTTTTGCACATAATATACACATGTCATGGTGTAAGAAAAAACATGGTATTGCCATTGCATTAATATGGCATGAACATGGCATGGGCATTGTATCGACATGGTAAATGCATGGAACAATTAAAGTGTGAGAGTGGCGTTTTATATTCATGGTATATGTAGAATAAAAATGTGGTATGGTATAGATGTAACTTTATACAAAGCGTAAAATTAGATATAAACATGCATAACTTATACATGGTATAAGTGATCTAACCTAGGTATATACATGGTATATCTGAGGTAAAAGCATGATATATACATGTTAAAAGCATGGTATGGTATCGCATATACATAGCATGTTCATGTGAAGTATACAGGATATAGGTATATGGAATGTACATGGCATTAGTATAAGTATGGTATACCTTATAGGAAGCTTATAAGTATAAGGAAAATATAACCTAGGCATGGTATATGTATGATAAAAAAAAAGAAAGACAAGAATGGTATAGACAAGATATATGGTAAGCAGAAATTAAACAAGTTGTAAGCATGAAGAAAATCAAGGTACAGGTATAATCGAGACCATTGTATACATACAATATAAGCAAGGAAAATGCATGGTATAATATGATTCTACCCTAAACAATGCATAACATAAAATATACATGGTATGGACAAGGTAAAAAAGGGCATGGCATGGCATAACCTAAACCAACCATGGTATAGCATAAGTTACACCTGGTATAGTCAAAGTTGTAGCATGGGGAGAGCATGGAATCACCTAAACTAAATATGGTATAGCATAAAACATACATGGTTTAGTTAAGGTAATAAAATGGCAAGAGCATGGCATGAACATGGTGTAAATATAAAATGGGCATGGCATATGCATGGTAAAACATGGTATCAATGAGAGAGGCATGGTATATACATGATAAAGATGGGGGATGACATATACATGGTATAAGCACCGTAAACAAAGCACTAACTTGGCATAAATGTGGTTTAGGCGTAATCTATACATGGTATGAATGTGATTCGTACATGATATATATAACATAAGCATGTGAAATATACATGGTATAAGTATTACATTAGCATAAGCATGATATAAGCGGGGTGAATTTGTAAACTAAATCATAATCAGTATAGCATAATTTGTGCATTGTTTAATCGTGGTATAATGTAAATATAACCTACACAAGGTATAGGGATGGTAAAGGCAAAATAAACATAAGCATGTACAATTTATACATGGTATAGTTGAGATAACCTAGGCATGTACATGGCATGCTTAAGATAAGGGCATGGTATATATATAGTAAAAATGTGGCATGATATGTGCATGATATATTTTTAATGCAATAGCATGACATAACCTAAATTAAACATGGTATAGTTGAAGTGATAGCATGGCATGGCATAAACTAAACATTGTATAATCATAAAATATATATGGTATGGTCAAAGTGATAACATGACATATCCTAAACTAAAAATGTTATATGCATGGTATAACAAAAATAATGACATGTTATAACTTACACTAAACATGGTATAGGTGTAAATTATGCATGGTATAGCTAAAATGGTGACATGACATAACCTAAACTAAACATGGTATAGGCGTAAAATATACATGGTATAGCTAAAATAGTGACATGGCATAACATAGACTAAAAATGGTATAAACATACAACATACATGGCATAGCTAAAACAATGTAATGGCACAACCAAAACTACACATGGTATAGGTGTAAAATATACATGGTATAGTTGGGGTTTGGATGTTCCATAAGTACTTCGAGAAATGTATAAGATGCATAAATAAATGAGACTCGACGTGTGTGTTTGTTTCTACATAAGGTTTTGTGGTTAGCATATACGACTTAGACCATATAGATCATATAGCAAGTCATTAAAGCAGGACATAGCACGTAGCATGGTAACATGTATTATACAGTTAATATCACAACTTTGCAAACAAGGGTGTTCTTCCAACCATATCCTTCCAATCCTCCTTATATTTTAGAAGTGTGGATTAGGTAAAGCTTCTAGAACTAGGCTTGGTTCTAAAAACTTTATGATTCATAAAGGAATGCAAAGTATCCACCTGGATCAGCTCTTCTAGGAAGATTCTGGTATATCATCATTTTTAAGAACAAATCTATACCTTAAAATAGAGATTCGAGTTAGAATGGAGTTACTTATTTCATTATTTAAGTTAATTTTTTGTTACAAACCTACCGGTATTTTATATTTAACATATTTATATTGCTTATGATTCATTAAAGAAAATAAAGATGAGGAAAATGTTGTTTTTTGATAAGTGTATAATTACACTTATTATCATATTAATTTTATACACTAAACACTATAGTTTAAGTCATTTTTATACTTCATATAAAAGATTTCACGTGGTATGTCATTGTTTTTTATGCAAATGCAGATACTAGGTAAATCTTGGGAGTAAAATGATCTAAAGTGGAATTCTATGAAAAATGAGTGAAAAAGGTGCAAAAAGATGCGTGGAACTTAATGATTTGTCTTAGGATCAAAGTTGTCAAAGATCGGTGAAGTTACAAGGAGAATTCTAAAGAAAAATGCAATTCACAGTTGTGATAATCATTCGTAGTTGTGACTTGTTCTTCGTCAAAATAAAAATCCACTAATCAAAGATTCACGATCGCGACTTGTATATCACGATTGCGACATGGATGGTTTTCCTGGTTTAATCTTCTTAACTACAAACTGCCAGATAAGGACGATCAATCGCCATCAACGACCATCGAATAGACACCTATCAGAAATTAACCAATCATGAAAAGTTACCTATCCATTATGGATTAGATTGAAGCTTCTCAACCAATCATAATGAAGTGATATAATCATTCAACAATGGACATGACTCTTCATATGGATAGACACAACCCTTCGAACTCTATAAATAAGGCTCTAAATCTTACAATTTCATGCAATCAAGTAGAGGGAAAACATTAGAGTGCATGAGAGAGATATAGTGTGTGTATAGATAGATAATTCGCTATGTTCATAAGTGTTAACGAGCAAATGTTTAAGTGATTCGAATCCTTATTTCGATCACTATATTTCTCTATATTCTTGAGTGATTGTTGTATAAGTGTACTTGCAAATCACTTATCAATAAAAGTTTTCTTTCTTCAATATTCGTTTGTTCGATATTCGCAAAGAATAGCATCCTAGAAGAGGTTCTGTACGGGCCGAGACTGAATTCAAAGCAGAAGCAGAAATTGCAAGAATTGACGACTCCCATTAAAGAGTGATACGGTTTGATCAATTTTAGCTTTCACTTGCATACCTTACAACTTTGCTTTTCTTTCTACATATACTTTCTATTTCGAAGTTTATGATATGTCTATGTGTCATAATGCGTATTTCATGTTAAGTCTTTTATATTAATCAAGTTATATGTGTTAGAGTTAATTTTAAGAGTAGTTTCAGGGTTAACAATATCGTGTATAATCACTGGACCTATGATATAACGCTGTTTAGTGAGCTAACAATTTTGGAATGGTAACTTGCTAAATTTGGCTATGTGAGAGCGACTGGTACTAAGCATAGTATTGATGTTGTCAAGGTTTATATAATTGTCTTAATTTGTTTGTGCTAGGTTTAGAAAAGTTATTTCATGTGTTGCTCTGCAGTGAATAATTGAACATCTGAATATTCTGAAGCGAGTATGTTATATTAGTTTAGTAAATCGTAACATCTTTGTTGAACTTGCATGTTTTCTCTGCGATCCTTATTTTGTAGGAAAAATCTATATATTTAGATTCTCTAATCTTTCATATCTATATTTACTCATTCTTCATTCTAACCCTCCTATCAAAAATATCAAATCTATTTTATTTTCTTTATTCTATCTTCCTTATTGATCTTTAGCCTTGGTTCCTTCCCTGTGGGTTCGATATCTTTTAAAACTACATCGCAACTATATACTTGTAGTTATCATCATTTTTCTATTTGATAAGAGGTATTGAAAACACCTATACTTTACGTGAATAAGTTTTTAGCGCCATTAATATATAGTCAAATCTTGTGAATAAATTATAAAACTTATCAGTAGAAAAGTGGCGAACAAGTTTTTGATGCCGTTGCCAGGGAAGGCAATAGCATTCTGAAGATCAAAATGCCGGGGAAGGCAAGTGCGTTCTAGAGATCAAATTGCTGGAGAATGGGAAATTATATTTAATACGTTTATTTTTCTTAGTTTTTCTAAGTACTAAGTCTAAAAATTGAAGAAATATAAGAACTGAAGAAGATAGTGACCGTGACCGTGACTATAGATCGCGCTCGTGAAGTTATACAACAAAACAATCTGTTCCTGTTTTGAAGGAAATCATGATCACGATAGGCCTTCGCGATCGTAACATGGGCCTCGGATTCTCCTTCACAACAAACGGGTTTTCTCTTTTCTTTACTTTTCTTTTTCTTTTTTTTAGACTAGTTAGTTTTTTGTTTAGTTTTTCATTTTTGAATAAAGTCTTCCACAATGAGGACATTGTGTCCTTTAGTGTGGGGGGGGGGGAATTGTGAAATCCCGTAAAATCCAAAAAAATTGGATAATATAAAAAAATCAAAGAATTTGAAAATTTTTCTTGATATTTTTGTTAATTATACATTATCATTTCTAATACTTTACTAACATTTGTCCAAGGTTATTGTGAGTGTTAGGTATTTACAAGTTTGATGTTAGTGCACAACATTTATCAATTTGGCA
>CATIWQ010501465.1:0-10189 GCA_949673415.1 Euphorbia schlechtendalii
TGGTTGCATTTTATGCTCCATACCACTCTCTCATTTTTTTCTTTTAAGCATATGTTTTTGAAGTACTTTGTACTTTGCACCCATTTTTCGTGCTATGCTTTCTTTTCTTTTTTCACTCAATGAATGGTTGTAGTTTCTGCTCCGTACCATTCCTGACCTTTTGCATAACTCATTGGCTATCCTTTATTTCTTTTGATTTTTCTTTAATACGCTCATCCTTTATTGATCAATTTTAAAGTATTATGGCTATAGTTTCCCAACACTTTAAACATACTCAATACTTATAGGACTTATTCGAGATTTTCATATAAAACTCATAGTAAGAATACCATTAAATATTACTCCATTTAAACTTATCAGAAGCATTAAACTAAAACTATATAACTTATACTAATTCATGCTGCATTGAAATTTATAATAAAACTTTCTTGGAATGTTGCTTTCAAATGTTACTCACCACTCATCCTTGCCAAATGCTAAATGTTGTGCTAATAACGCTCAAATTCAACATGTGCTCAATTTTTGCACTAACATTAAACTTGTGAAACCTAACACTCACAATAACCTTGGATAAATGTTAGTAAAGTATAAGAAATGCTAATGTATAACTAATAAAACATCAAAAAAAATTTTCAAACTCTTCGATTTTTTAATTTTATTTAATTT
This sequence comes from Euphorbia schlechtendalii, assembly GCA_949673415.1. Lineage (NCBI taxonomy): Eukaryota > Viridiplantae > Streptophyta > Magnoliopsida > Malpighiales > Euphorbiaceae > Euphorbia > Euphorbia schlechtendalii. Next base: position 667 of record CATIWQ010501465.1, read on the forward strand.
TTTTTTATTTTATGGGATTTTTACAAATGTCCCCCCACACTAAATAACACAATGTCATAAAAATCAAAGCTAAGAACTAAAACTAGTCTAAAAATGTTGAAAAAGATAAATTTAAGAAAAGATTAAACCGGATTTATTGTGAAGGAGAGTCCGGTGGACTAGGAGTGAATTGACAATTTTGTCTTCTAAAGAATGAAAGTAATTTTCGAAGCATCGATTTATTACTTTCCTTTAGAATCTTCATGTCTTTCTTCATAACTCCAAGTTTTGCTTGGAAATTATCCAACTTTAGTTGCATGCTAGCTTTCCAATCTTCCGGAGCTTCTTTGTCTTCTTCATCATCTTCTTCCATTTCGATCACCAAGGCTTTTCCTTTGCAACGTCTTATGGATGGATCAGATGGTTCGATGGAAGAATCTTCTTGAGTCAAGTTGAGCTTCTTAGTGTAGTTGGAATAGGAGTAGAAAGAATAAACACCATCATGTTCTTGGAGTAGTCCGGTGTTCTTCAAATAATTCCCATCCATGTAGCAAAAATACTCACCCGGCTCCTGAACATAGGAAAGTTCACCTCTTGCACCCAAGATTATGCTGGTGATAATTTCGGCCGCTCTAATCTTGCTTCTCATGCTTGTCAAGTTCTTCTTTATCATATCCCAAATGATATCCACAATTTCCAGTTTTTGCTTCATCAAAGCGCATGAAAGAACAAACAAGTCTTTCTTTTAAACCTTTGTATTCTCTACTCGACAAAATACCGAAGTGGATAGGTATTTGTGGAGAAGAAGAATGCATTCATCCTTAATGAGTTTGTTAGGAGAATTTTTGAGATCGAAAACTCTCTTACTCGATAAATTTACCCAAACTCGGTTAGGTTGAAACGAATCCGTCATGCTTCATGAGTTAGCAATCTCAAAATCAAACCAATCACCCATCATCTATCTCGTGACGGTGTATTACTATCCTTAATTTCTAAATTGTATCACTCTCTTCCTTGAGTTAGCATAATCGAATGTAACCAAACACTCGAGAATCCAATCTTGGTTTTGTGGAAAATGCAAAGACACAAACTTTGTAAGACCAAGAGTAGAGAGGTAGACTTCCATCTCTTCACGGAGATTATGAGTTTCCAAGAAAACTAGATCAAGGAATATCATTCCTGTGATATCCAATTTACTTAATTTCTGGAATCTCTTTCCCTCTTCTCTTGTCCTCAAAGGGAAAGGATAATCAAATTCTTCTTGAATCGATTGGGCACCTCTCTTTTATGCTGCTCTCTTCACACGAGTCATATTGGTTTTGAAGAAAAAGGTTTGAAAAGGTTTAGATGTTTGAATGTAGAAGATGAGAAATTTCAGAGAATTCTAAGCTTTTGAAGAGTATGGTGGCTAGGGTTCAACTTGGACCTATTTATAGAGGTTTAAGGGGCCTCTAATTCGTCATAAATGGGATTATAGCTGTTTATGCTCAAAACTATCCGTTAATGGTGGTTTTAGCCAACTGTCACGTGTTAGTTCACGATCTGTAACGGTTATATTTTGCCCGTGTCACGATCACGAAGGCCTGTCATGGTCGTGACTTTTCTCACAATAGAAACATCAAGTTTGAAATCCAATAATCACTAGCGCAAATTGAGGCGCGGTTGTGAGCTGCTTTGCCCTTCAAATTCTTCAATTTTTAGATTTTTACCTATAAAAACTTAGAAACAAAAACACATACAAATTTGTTAAATACAAGTGATAAATATTTACTATTATAACTTGTGTAATCATGGTGATGATAGCAATTGAACATCAACGTCTTGTTGTTCAAATTTATTTTCACAAATAACAAGTATTACAAACAAACAAACAAAACTCAAACAAACAAACACAAATACACAAGTTGAAATCTACCTATTCAAATTTTCTAAAATGAAAGATAAGAAATTATTTAGGTGGGAGTTATCCTATCATCCTATTAATCTCGTAGTAAGATTCCCTTAAATCTTGCTCGACATCAACCAATAAAGCACGAACATCTTCGATTTTTCTACGGATTGAAATTTGCCCTTCCATAAGGTCATTTAACCTTATATGGAGGTTAGAATTTCAATGTTCCTCTTTTCGCGCATTTCCCTTTCTCTTTCTCGGTCTTCTTCCACCCTTTCTTCCCAAGGTCTCCAATTATAGGTTGTCCTATCCTCTTTAATGCACCTTATTAAGAAATTTTTCTCAAAGAAGACTTCCATTGTTAACTCTGGAATTACGTCTTCATAAGTGAAAATTTCCGTGAAATAAGGTAATCTTCCTATCTGTCCCAATAGATTCACCATTGTCCGACACCCATATTCGATCATTTCAGGATTTTGTGCTGCAGACACGAGTGCCTCCATCATAATCCCAGAAACATCGACAGGAGTACAATCCAAAATTGCTTCCAAGACAAACAATTCTTCAGGGCTAACAATATCGGAGTTGGGTTTGCCAAACAGTGCTCCACTTAAGTAAAAGTGTAGTGCCAACAAACGAGGATCACGAATCCACCGGCTATAGGCAGATTCTTGTTCGTAATCAGTTTGGCCCGTCAAGTGATTCCATGTAGGCTCAGGTTTCCAACCAGGAAGCATCTTATAGAAACAATCCCTTGTAAATCCCAAATACTTTCCAAATCCTTCCTTGTAAGCTTGTTTTCTTTCCGATTTTGATTTGATTTGGATGAAAGGAATGAGAGGATCTCGTATTTTGGAATAGATTTTGATTTGGAAAGAAGTATTCAAATTACGAAAATGGGAGATTAATGAATAGACGTGCATCAATTTTATAGAGTTTAGTGGAATAACTGTCGAATAACTATCCAAACTGCTATAGTTATCGCACAGGTCGCGATCGTGATCACGAGTCATGATCGTGACTAACAGAATTTTGAGAAATAGAAAGTTTTATAGGAAATTCACGAGCGCGATAAATAGTCGTGAACGTGAAAAGAGAAAATAGAAGAAAATCTTCTATTTGTCAAGAATTAAGATGGAATATTATGATATATCACCTCCTAGATGATTATTTCATAAACTTTTCACATCTAGAATAAAATTTAGAAAATTGTATGGTAAAAGAAATAAAATAAAATAAATATTATTAGTATAAATACTGTTTCTCCAGCAAACTAAATCTCTAAAATGAACTTTCCTTCTATGGAAATTTAATCTTTAGAACGCTATTGCCTTCCCCGGCAACGGTGACAAAAACTTGTTCGCCACTTTTCTACCGATAAGTTTAATAGTTTGTTCACAACATTTGGCTATATATCAACAGCGCCAAAAACTTGTTCACATAAGTATAGGTGTTGTTAATACCTCTTATCAAATAGAAAAATGATAATAACTGCAAGTATACAGTTGCGATGTAGTTTTAAAAGATATCGAACCCACAGGGAAGGAACCAAGTCTAAAGATCAAATAGGGAAGAAAAATAAAAGAAAATAAAATAAATTGATATGAAGTTTTAGGAAAGGAGGATTAGAATGAAAAATGAGTAAATATAGATATGTGAGATTAGAGAATCAAAATATATAGATTTTCCCTACGAAATAAGGATAGTAGAGAAAACAAGCAAGTTCAATAAAGATGTTATGATTCACTAAACTAATCTAACAGACTCGGTTCAAAATACTCAGATGTTCAATTATTCGCCACAGAGAAACACATGAAATGACTTTTCTAAATCTAGCGTAAACGAATTAAGGCAATTATATAAACCTGGACAACGTCAATACTATGCATAGTATGGGTTGCTCTCACATAGCCATATTTAGCAAGTTACCATTCCAAAAATGTTGGCTCACTAAAAAGTGCTATATCACAGATCCAGTGATTATACACGATATCGTTAACCCCAAACTACTCTTAAAATTAACTCCAACGCATATAACTTGATTATCATAAAAGACTTAACACGAAATATGCATTATGACACATAGACATATCATAAACTTCGAAATAGAAAGTATAAGTAGAAAGTAAAGCAAAGTTGTAAGGTATGCAAGTGAAATCTAAAGTTAATCAAATCGTATCCACTATTTAATGGGAGTCCTGAATTCCCGTAATTCCTGCATGTGCTTTGAATTAGGTCTCGGCCCGTAAAGAACCTCCTCTAGGATGCTATTCTTTGCGAATATCGAACAAACGAATATTGAAGAATGAAAACTTTTATTGATAAGTGATTTGCAAGTACACTTATACAACAATCACTTGAGAATATAGAGAAATTTAATGATCGAAACAAGGATTCGAATCACTTAAACATTTTCTCGCTAACACTTATGAACGTAGCAAACTCTCTATCTACCCACACACACACACTATATTTCTCACTTTTTCTAATTCCAATGCCACTCTATCCACTAACTTGGTGTACTGCACGAATTTGTGAGGTTTAGAGCCTTATTTATAGAGTTCGAAGGGTTGCGTCTATCCAAAAGAAGAATTGTGTCCATTGGTGAAAGATTACATCTCTTCATTGTGATTGGTTGAGAAGCTTTGATATAATCCACAATGGATAGGCACATTTTCATGATTTATTGATTCCTGATAAGTGTCTTTTCGTTGGTAGTTGATGGCAGTTGATGCAAGTTGACCATTCTTATCTAGCAGTTATTCGTTAAGAAGAGAAAACAAGAAAACCATTCAAGTCGTGACCATGATATGTAAGTCACGATCGTGAATCTTTGATTGGAAGATTTTTATTTCTGAAGTGTACAAGTTGCGACCGTGAATGATTATCGTGACCGTGAATTGTGTTTCTTCAGAATACTTCTTGTAACTTCACCGATCTTCGACAGCTTCGATCCTAAGCCAAATCTTTAAGTTCCACGCATCTGTTTGCACCTTTTTCACTCTTTTTTCATAGAATTCCACTTTAGATCATTTTACTCTAAAGATTTACCTAGCATCTGCATTTACATAAAAAACAACTACATACCACGTGAAATCTTTTATATGAAGTGTAAAAATGGCTCAAACTATAGTGTTTAGTGTGTAAAATTAATATGATAATAAGTGTAATTATACACTTATCAGCACTATACTTCAAGATCCTATGTGGTTACACACTTTTGGTCTTTACCGCACTGAGTAAAGAAATATAGACTGGGTCTATGCTGAGAATATTAAGGTTGTAGAATTCGCTAGATAAATTATTAATTGTTTGGACCAGATTAATAATTAAAAAGGATTAAAGGAGAAAATTGGGAAACTTGCATATATTGTAGCAAGGGAATTTTTCCAATTGCTAGTGGGCTCCAAACAAATATGGGTTTTTTAGAGTGGGGCTTGCACACCTGCAAGCCCAGCTTACATCACAAGGCCACCCATTCTCTTTTCCCCAATACTTCAGCTCAGCCTTTCTCTCTGAGTTCGATATTTTTTCTTCGCATGATTTTGTGAGATCCTCCACGAGTTTCTCCAAGTGACGAAGAATTTTTTTAGAATGCTCTTTCGATTTTGAAGTGAGCTTTCTTAGTTAATATTTTTGGGTTGGTCTTCGAGCGGTATAGCAGCTGCTGTCTACTGATGGGTTCTACCTCAGTGGAGGTTTTGGTCGGTGAAGGTCTATGTGGATCAATCGTAGAGGCTATCCTAGTTTAGAGGCTAGTGCCAATAGAGTTCTATCAAATTGCTCTAAGGGAATGCCGCATCCAAAAAGGAGAAAGAAACATGCATCAACGTGTAATTTTCTTAACTTAGATGCTAGGTTTCTTTTATAAGTTTTATAAACTTATTAGCCTCTATCGAAAATTTCAACTTAGATTATATCAATCATGGCATACTTGAGATATCTTTTTGGTTGATTTTAAGTTTTGAAATATCACCTTGCAATGTTGGATGTTCAATTACTGTCTTGATTAACTAATAGTAGAGTAGTTGAATGGAACGAAACTATGCAATCCGAGGACCTGAAATTTGAGATTCTAGCGAAACTATTATCTGTAAATTTTCATTCTTTAGCAATGTTGTTTATGCTTTAATAGATCCGGGTTCATCTCAATCATACATATGTACTACATTAGCACTAGAGAATGGGTTATTTGTAGAAGAACTAGGAGATAATATTGAAGTGACTAATCCTTTAGGGTATAGTGTAGTAGTAAATAAAGTGTACATGAAATGTCCTATTAGGATTCATGATCAAACTTTCCTAGCCAATTTGGTTGAATTGCCTTTCCGAGATTATGACATAATTTTGGGGATGGATTGGTTGCCGAATTATCAAGCAGTGGTGGATTGAAAAAACAAGAGCATGACTCATCAAGTTTCAGGTGGAGAAGAAATTGTCATTGTTGGAGAGAGATAAGATTATCTCTCTAACATTATTTCTTCCATGAAGGCAAATTAAATAATAAGGAAGGGATGTTAAGTCTATCTAATTTTTACACTTCAATCTAAAGTGGATGAATTGGCATTACAAAGTATTCCTACAATGTGTGATTTTCCTTATGTATTTCCATAAGAGTTACCAAGGTTACCACCAAAAAGAGAAGTTGAGTTTGCAATTAACATATTACCAGGTACCCCTCCGGTATCTAAAGAACCGTATAGTATAGCACCTGCTAAGCTTAAAGAGTTAAAGATCCAGTTGCAAGAATTGTTAGAAAAAGTATTTATCTTCCCTAGTATATCTACATGAGGTGCACTAGAGTGCTATTTGCTAAGAATAAAGACATCTCACTTGGATTGTACATTGGGAACCGAGAGTTGAATAAGTTGACAGTGAAGGAAAAGTATCTGTTACCAAGAATTGATGACTTGTTTGATTAGCTTAAAGGTGCCGAATACATTTCCAACATTTATATGAGATCAGGTTACTATCAAATGAGAGTGAAAGATGATGATATTTCAAAGATAGCTTTTCGAACAAGATATGGGAATTATAAATTTTTGGTGATGCCATTTGTCTTATTAATGCACTAGCAACATTTATGGACCTTCTAGACCATGTCATCTACTCATATTTAGATATGTTTATATTGGTTTCATAGATGATATTTTGGTGTATTGTAAGTCAAAAGAAGAACATTATCAACATCTGCGGATAGTCTTCCAATCTTTGTGGGATAATAAGCTTTATACCAAGTTTAGCAAGTGTGAATTTTGGCTTGAAGAAGCTTCAATTTAGGGACATGTTGTTTCTAAAGAAGAATTAAAGTTGATCCAAATAGGATAAAAGCAGTTCTTGAATGGAAATCATCGAAGATTATAGAAGGTTATAATAGAAGATTTATCAAAGGATTCTCAATCATTGCTACCCCATTGACAAAGTTACTTAAGGTGATTGCAAAGTTTGAGTGGAATGAGAATTGTCAAGCCACTTTTGATAAGTTAAAGACTATATTGACAAAAGCATTTGTACTTGCACAACTAGAGCTGGGGAAAGATTATATTATCTACAATGATGTGCCATATAATGGTCTTATATATGTCTTGATGCAAAAAGGAAAAGTGATTGCCTATGCTTCAAGGAAATTAAAGAATCATGAAAAAAATTATCCGATTCATGATTTGCAGATGGATGCAATCATCTTTTCTTTGAAAATTTGGCGACACTATCTTTATAGAGAAAAGTGTTATATCTATACATACCATAAAAGTTTAAAGTATTTGCCAACATCGAAAGAATTAAACTTATGACGAAGAAGATGGATGGACTTCATTAAAGATTACGACTGTATTATTGATTTCTATTTAGGAAAGGCTAATATTGTAGAGGATGCTCTCACTCAAAAAATAATGATGGCACTAAAAGTTATGAATACGAGATTGAGTTTTACAAATGATAGAGACATAGTTGCAAAATTTAAAGTTCAACCTATCTTACTGCAACAAATCAAAGAATCACAAAATAAAGATGATGAAATAAAAGCCATCGAGCACGGACAGAAGTTAGAATTACATGAGATTACATGATTCATGAAGATGGAAGTTTATATTTCAAAGAAAGGATATGTGTTCCAAATAATGATGAGTTAAGGAAAAAGATTTTGACTGGGGAACATAATAATACTTATACGATGCACTCAAAAGCAAACAAAATGTATCAAGACTTAAAGATGCTTTATTGGTGGAGCGGAATGAAGAAGGATATTACCAATTATGTTGGTCATTGTTTGACTTGTCAATAGGAACTACGCCATAGATGGCCTCTTGCAACCAGAATGACTGGTGTTGCATTGAAGTGTTGTGACATTTTAAGAAAACAAGTATTTTTTAAAACACATTATGAAAAATGTTCCAAAAATGTTGCAATAGATATGTTGGTAGATCAAATTCACTTTCATCGCAACACTCTTAGTCTAACCGTTGCGAGAAATACTATGAACGGATAAAAGTTGACAGGAAGGAAATCTCCCACTTGTTAATTGATGGAAAAAATAATAAAAAAATTAAAAATTAAAAATTAAGTAAAAAAATATATAAATCACAAATTCCCTCTCCTATCCTCTCCTTTGCCTTTGTTCGTGCTCTTCTTTGAAAAAGAAAACCAATCTGATATCCTCAGCTCATTCTGCTATTATCTGAAAAAAAAACCAATACGATATCCTCAGCTCAATCCGAAACTTACTCGTGTCACCCTCTCCCCCATAGCTATCCTGGTAAATCCCCCTGAAGGGAATTGTCATCAAAAACATAACCGCGTCGATGGAATTACCGGTTAAAATTTTCTAGAATTCGAATAGGATCTTCTCAAGAACCATTGATAGAGTTTCATAACTATTTGTTTACATAATAAGAACTTACATGATAGGTCTCCTTAAGAGACGGATGACGTGAAGCTTGCAATTAGAAGCTCTGCAATCTTACGTGCACGAACTCTTCTTGAAGCGGGACCGGTGCTAGCCGAATGGATGAAGAACAAGACATAAAACTCCAAGAAAAAAACAAAATCCTAATTGACCATAGCATGAAAAAAAAGGTGATTCACCCCACTATGACTCCTCACATTCATGTTTTCATTCCCACAATATATGATTAGAATTAGGTTTCTATTTATTTTATTTTATTTTAATTTTGTATATATCCTAATTACTAATTAGGTTTAGATTAATTCTAATTATAAATTGTTCCCTTTAAATTTGTAATTTAATAATTAAACCGTTAAGTTTAATTCCTTAAACAAATTCAAATGCCATGTTTTATAATTTACAAATTAACCTTTGAAGAAAATTAAAACATTACATTTAATCAAATTTAATGTCATACTATATTAATTCAATTAACTTATATAGCTAATTAAATATTTTAGCATGACAATTTTATTGATTAAATTTATTCAATTAAATTATTTAATACATGAATTTATTTAATTATCAATTAAATAAATGCCATATATATAAATACATTTAATCAATTCAATTTTACTTTAATGAATAACATAAAATACATTATATTATACCATTAACTAAATTACTTGGAGTTAGATTATTCAATTACATTGACTTGACATGTCAATTAATTAATAATCGATTCTTCATCAAGTCTTGTAACATTGCAT
>CATIWQ010501470.1:0-15904 GCA_949673415.1 Euphorbia schlechtendalii
AAGTTAGAGTATCTTCAGTGATTATGGAATCCTGAATTTTTGACTTCGTTGATACTAAAGAACAATAAGTAGCAACGTGAAAGATTTGTTTTGATAAGTCAAATGAGGCCATAAAGGTAAAAGGATAATTGTTGCACTAACTGAATGCAAGTGAAATAATTACGATGCAACAGTTATGCCTGTCGATGACTAATATTTCTTTGGTAGTTCTTCTTCTTATACTTGAAGACTATAACTTTAGGATTCAATCCCTGAATCAGAAGTAAATCAGTTCCACATATGACAAATATAAAACTAGAAGCAATTTGAGCAAATTAATGCACAACAGGAGGTAAAGAAACTACCTGTTCTTCAACTACAGCATGAACAACAGCATTAGTCACCACTAGTTTCCCAATATAAGCCCTCATTTTTGTTCCCACAAGTAGAACCTTATTCAATGCAACCTGGACAGAAATACGCATATTGCATTTTAACTGAGGAAATAGAAACCATCACTAGTAAAGAAATGAAGCACGAGGGAAAGAGATAAACCTACAAAACCTACCAGATTCTAAATTCTTTTATTGTCGAAAGATTTAATAAAACATTCAGTTTCATGCTTGAATTAAGAGCTAACTATCCAATGCAAAGTAGTTGATACTTGATACATACACAATGCATAATGCTTAAAAAAGTTTTATAAACAGTTCAAAGAGTAATTGTAAAGCACACGTGATTCATGTATCACAATGTTAATACTACCACAACCATGTTCTGTACGTAAAATTAATCGAAATCCTTGACAGAAGATGTAAAACTTGTACCTTATCATTAACATTTGCACCTTTCAACCTCTGAACATACAGAAATCGACTTGGAATGACTATATACTGGTGCGATCCAATCTGTAAGATTTAGAATTGAGAATTTTTAGATTAAATAACACTGAAAGAATTGGTAGGTTTTAATATTGATTACTCACCATAACGACAGCAAAGATTTCTTCACGTTTGGGCTCATTAGCGGCAACCTCGATGACCGGAGCAGGTTCCGTCGGAGATTCAGGCTGGGACAGGGGAGCTTCAGTCTCAACCTCAAGAATCGGAGCTTCGGATTCAGATGATTTACAAATGAGGGAAAATGAAGGTTTTGCAGATAAGAGAAGAGAAGAGGTGAAATTGAGGGAATTAGAGAGAGAACCGTAATTTGGCTTGAAAAGAAGTGATTGAGAAATAAATAATGAATTTTGATGATGAGAAACTCTGCATTGAGTAGCGAAAGGAGAGCAAAGAGAGAGTGAAGCAGAAGAGGAAGCCATTGTTGCTTATCTCTTTGATCTCTCTCCCTGGGTTAATCCTATCCAATGTGTATTTCCAATTCAGTAGAGGAGTAAGTTACAAAATTTGGTGGAATGATGGAGTATGATGGTGTTTAAATTATAACTTTGGTTCTGTATATTTAATTAATATTAGGGCATGATGGTGTTTAAATTACACGGTCTTGTATATTTAATTTTATCTTTAAATGTAAGGATATTTAAGTAATTTTATATTTATTTTACTATGAAATCATTCATTCTTTCCAAACACAATAATACACCTTTTTTTATTTTTCCATCAAATAATATCATTTAAAATATCAACCTCTCATTTCCCTTCTTTTATAATTCTTACAAAACTTACTCCCAATCAGAGCCTTAACCAGTAATTCATCGAAATATTATTTTCATCAAAATGATAATTTACATGTATATTTATAATATAAATATTTACACTGTTTATAAAATATGTACTATAGATTATCATTTTGCGATTTTTAACCGGGTGATATGGCGATAAATCATATACCCCAATCCATTATTTGGTTCAATTTTATAAATATATCGTTGTCCTTCATTTTCTACTAAAATAAAATGGAGAAAAATGTATCTAAACTTGCAAAATTAAGGCACAATGTGCATAATTTTAAATTTGGGTAAATTTAAAAAAAGTATCATGAATTTCATTCATCTTCGAAAAGAGGTTTGAGGAGTTTTGAATCGCAAAACTAGCTTTTAGGCTACGAACAATTAACAAAAAAAGGTTTTCTCACTAACACGATCAATGATGATGACGTGACCAAGGAAAATTTCATAAAAATGCTATTTTCTTCATCTTTTCCCTTTTCAAACCCTAACATCAAACTCTTCCATGAAAACCAATCATCTTCTCCAAAGTGATTATTGTTTATGTGATTTTTGTTTTGCTTTGAGTAAGGAATTCTAAAATTATGTTTGTGGCGTTCAGTTTTGAGATTAGGAATACATACACCGTGAATGTTGGAGATTTGAGGTTCGTTGGAGTTTCTACAACTTAGTTGAAGAGCGGACTATCGTTGAAGCTGTTCAACATAAGACGAAGAGTCACGAATGAGAAATCGAAAGAAGAATAGTACTTACCAGTGTATATTATTGAATCTTATGAGATCTTAAGCAATATATTATGTAGTATAGGAACTTAAATTAAGGCTCCGTTTGTTTACACGAAAATATTATGCATGGAAATATTTTTCGGATTTTCCAGTGTTTGTTTTCCATGGAAAATAAATCAATGGAAAATATTGTATAAGTCAAAATGAAAATATAGTATAAATAAAGGAAAATGTTTTCCCATTAAAAAGATAGGGAAACATTTTCCCTTGTTCTATCATTTGACATCCTCCACTTTTACCACCTACCACCACCACCACCACCCCACTCTTGTTACCACTATCACCACCAGCACCACCACCTTCATCTGGCCACCACCTACCACCATTCCGTTCTTGCTACCACCACCATTATTACCACCAATTCCTCCTCCATCCCACTACCCCCACCTCCTCCACTCTACTCTCGCTACCTCTACGATCACTTCCTCCACCCTGCTCTCGCTAGCACCACCACCTCCTCCACCCTCACCATCACCACGACCTCGTCCTCCACTTCGCCACCATCACCACAACTATTATCACCATCTCTTCCACCCCTACATCACCCTTATTACCACCAATTCCTTCATGCCTCCACCAACACCTCACCTGCTACCACCACCATCACTACTTCTTCCATCCTACTCTAGCTACCACCACCACCACTTCCTCCACCCACTTTTGCTACCACCACCACCTCCACCCAGATCTCACTACCACCTCCTCCTCCCCGCCACCACCACCACTTACTTCTTCCATCACACCACCACCATTTCCTCCACTTCACCAACGCCATCACTACCACCACACAATTACTACGTCCGCCCTTAGTTTATTCGATTATCACAACTTCCTCCACCCCACCACCACCATGCCGCTACCAATACTACTATCACAATTATCTCTATTCCACCACCACCACCACCGCATATTGTATATTTCGCATATTTTACAATATAAATATATAAATTAAAATATGATATATTTCGCATATTTTACAATATAGATATATAAATTAAAATATGATACTGTATATCTGAATTTGTGATTGGAAAATATTTTCCAGAAAAGTAAACAAACATCAAAAAAATATTTTATAGTGATGTAACCAAACACAGGATAATATTTTGTTTTCCTGCACAATATTTTCCCTTACACAAAATTTTCCCTTGCACAATGTTTTCCTGCAAACAAATAGGGTCTAACACTTCCTTTCGAATTTTTTTATTGTGGATGTGTTAAATTTTGAGGAATTGCAATTTTAAATGAGTTGCAGAGGCGCATGAAGATCCATGGAGAAAAAGCTTCATTTTTTTGTAATCTATGGTATAAATATGTGTTTTTACGAAATTGTCCATTGCCACGTCATTGTTATTGATGGTGTCAGTGAAAAAACATTTACTTGCTAACGATTTGAAACCTCAAAGCTCTTTTTGCGACACAAAATTCCTCAGACCTCCATTTAAAAATGAGCAAAACCTCTTTAAATTTTATTGAGCTCCAGCAATACAATGTGAAGTGTGAAATTTTATTCCATCAGTATAATTTTCCAAAGTTTTTTTAGTATACCTTATTCATCAATTAGTGGACCCTATAGTAGATTAAAAGCTTGTTTGGTATTGTTTTTCAAGCTGCCGTCACAATAAGTTTATCTCACAAATTATTTACTGAACCACATAATTTGGCTTTGAACAACACATTTCGATCCCTTCATACTATTTAATTAGGAATGTCTGACTTTTTTTTTTTCAAAATCAACTAAACTATTTATAAGAAAAGCAGTTTGAGAATGCACAGCCAAACAGGCCCAAATACATCAAATAATTGATCATGAGCATATAAAAGAACACGTACCTCCAGGATAGATTAATTTTTTACTGATCTATTGGTGGCACGACAGGGCTAGCCAGTGGCTTCACCATCGCATTCGCTGGTTGGCAGTCGAAATAGATATGCACATCTAGCTTGCGTTGATCAAGTCAATTTGATATTACAACGTGGAACATATTTGTAAAATTTGAAGTGAAAGCCAAAAAAAATGAAGAAATCAATCAGCTATTGTATCAGTTTCTGGATCCTTAATTCCCAAGGCTTCAGCAAAATAAATGTTCAAACTACTTCTCATAGTTCTGCTTATTCCCACAACTGCTTCATCTTTTGTTCTCATCATTGCAGTGAACTCCTTGCAATCTATCCGTCCATCCTGGAAATCACCATTTACACATTTCAAATCAATATTGCCTATGATTAAATCATATTACGTCCGAGAAAGATTAACCGAAAATGATAATATAATTGATGAAGAGTTTAAATACTCCCTCCGCTTCCTAACATTAGTCATTTTAGATTTTTTACTTTGGTTCCTTTTTACATGTCACAACAAATTTTTTCTAATTTACCCTTGTAATAATTAGGGAGGAGATCAAATATAAATAAGGTTATAAGTTGATAATTAAGAAGAAATAGAATATTATAATAAGGTATAAAAGATAAATTAGTCTATTTTGTTTTGCATTCAATGTCTTATTGGTATTAACGAAAAATTTAAAATGATTAGTATGAGGAACCAGAACGAGTAATAATATAATTGATGAAGAGACTTACATTATCCTGATCAATTTCTTTGATCATATCATCCAAATTAAGATCATGTAGGCCAAAGTCTTGGCAAGCCAGTTGAAGCTCATCAACTGTAATGTAACAGCTACCATCTTTGTCAAAATAGGCGAAGGCTGCATGCAAATTCTCTTCCCTCTCCATTTTATTCAAGTGCAAAGTAGCAGCCAAAAATTCGCCATAGTCTATTGATCCACTATTGTCTATATCTGCCTACAAGGACAGAAATAATAGAAATTAGTAACCAATTAGCATTACGATTCGATTTAACAGATTGGTAAAAATAATTCTATTATGTACCGCCTCCATTAGAGACTTGATTTCAGATTCCATCAACTGAGAACCCACTCTCTTCAGACCATGCTTGAGTTCCTCGTATGTAATTGTCCCACTATTGTCTGTATCAATCATTTTAAACTACTCTTTCAAACCCCCGATCACTCTTTCTCCTATGACCTGTTGAAAAAAAATTTCTTATAGTAAGAACTAGTGGATGATGGACAAAATTATTATTTCCATAGAAAGAGTAAATGTAAAGCAAATGCAGTGATTAATGATAATGTATGGCTGGAAATTTAGAATCACAAAATAATTACCATACATGTTGAAATATTAATTCACTTGAAAACTAAGAAGTCAATCAAAAAGGGGGTTATTTTTGTTTTTCTAGAAAGCCAACCTCATTTGAAAGCTATTAATCTTCCCCTTCAACAAGCCGGCCACTTTCTGATATGGATCTTTGACGATTACAGTGTATACTTAAGTAACTCGGTAGCGGGATCAGTAAGTTTTCAATCAATTACTGTTGCAAGTTAAATTTCAAAAACATATACCCTATAGTTTTTTTTATCGTTATGCACATATGTTATTGTGAATTTTTTTTGCAAAAGGGGATTTGTTATTTCAAAATTTGACAAAAAAATGAATTCCAAATTTTAATTATGTCATGAAGAGGGGTGTTATTGTCCATTTTGAACTGAAATTTTGCAGCTCAGTTAATAAAAGCACAATGCATCTTAAAAATAAATTTTAGAATTTTTTTAGAAGCACAAATATTTTTTTCATTTAAATGTGACAATAACTTTTAAAAAAGTCATAATAAAATGTAGAATTACAAGAAATTACTTAAATTTTGATGTATAGTTTTTGAATAATATAATGACATTTCACGAATGTTGGATTGATTAAAAATTTAAAAATACCAAGGGTACCACTATTAATTTTAATAAAAAAATATTTTTTCTTCTTCTTGTTAATTTTTGAAATGATAAGCATTCTTTAGGAGAAATTCATAAATATCGTTTGACAAAACTGTTAAACCATGAAACATATTTTTGAAATTTACCCTAATAATTACGATAGGAGAATAGGATGAGAACATACACGCAAAGCCAATTTCTTAAGTTTATTCATAGCTGAGAATTTCTTCAGGCGAGACAAGACAGCAGAGTCCATAGGCTTATCAGGTGCCATTCTGTCATCCACGATCCACGGGTGGCCTAACACAAACAAAATATTACGTCAATATCAAACCTCCCTACCATAAAAACTACACAACTAAATTGATCATAAATAACCATATATATGGAAGTACTAACGTAATACTTCATGAGCAGAAATCCTTGCCCTTGGATCCCGCTCAAGCATCTTTCGCATCGAATCTTTTGCACTATCTGAGATACATGGCCATGGCTCTGATTCAAAATCCAACTTTCCTCTTAGTATCAGTCTGAAATTTCCTGATTCATTTTCTGCACTAGTGAACTTCACATGAACAAAAGACTAGATAACAAGTTAAAAACTAGAATATGAAATCGCATCCCTATAATTGCACCTGCCCAGAAAGGGGGAACCCCAGTTAACAAGATGTAAAGTATAACTCCTGCTTTCCAGACATCGATTTCGGGAACCATAATGTTTGAGCAAAACCTCGGGAGCAACATAATATGGACTCCCAACAACATCCGAAAACCGCTGTCCTGAAGAAGAAAAAAAAAGTATCTAACAATTCAAGTTTGAGCCAGTGAATATTTATGTGATTGGGAAAACATGCAGTTTCATTTACCAGACATCAAGATATTTTGAACCACACGAGGAATAATAATTATTTCTGAAGTCAAAAGTTTATCATTTTAGAAATTTTATCAAAATCATTAACATTTATCACACTATTAAAACGATCAATTTATCCATAAAAATGTTAAATGTTGCATTGATATTTAAAAATGAGAAAAATAGAATGTTAGTAAAATGATAAGCTTAGCATTCATTCATTTTTCAAAAACAACAGAATCTAGCATATCAAATAAACAATGATCAAACTCAGTATCGGAATCTAGCATACCAAATAATGAACAAACACAAACTACAAACGAATAGATAGATACTAACAAACCTGGCTTATAAAAAATAGAGAGGCCAAAATCTGTAACCTTAAGCTGGGCATCATCGTCAGGAACATCAAACAAGAAATTCTGAGGCTTCAGATCCCTATGCATAACACCCAAAGAAGGATTCAAATTCCCTGCCTTTGGAAATCCAAAGTCAGGGTGCATTTTCATTGTTTAATTAGTAAGGGGTGAGACCATAATCCGTTAAATCATGAAATAATATGGATTCACCACGTTTATGAATAATTGAATACTCAATTTTAGGTGAGATTTATCAATGGGTCATGATCATCTGCACCCATAGGTATTCTCATCTCCCATCGTTTTATTTGTACTATATTTTTAAGCGGATACTATTTATTTATATTTTCTCGATCCAAAATTTTTAAAGACTATGCTTGATAAGCCGGACTTTGAATGATCATGTAAATATTAAATTATAGCTCAAACCCAATATTTTAAGGTGTAGGTTGAACCGAATTTGAATTGATGATTTTTGTATAAGACCTTGCTCAAACTCAGTTCGACCTTCCTGACGAACATGTCTATTTAAGACTCGAACATAACCTTGTACAATGTAAAGTTGATTGATTATTACATAAATATAATTACAAAAGATTATGCTTAGGCAATGTAACATGCACATTGTTTTGACCTTAAAAAATTAACATATGAAAAATAACAATGGGTACGTGAAAAGATCAAAATGATTTATGAAATTGAAAAATAAGTCATGGATGGTTTTATATTTTGATATAAAAAATAATTATAGGTGAAGGATGTGGGGGTGGAAATGGTGTTGGCATGATAAAGGTGAAAGTGATGATGACAGATGCGGTGATACGAGATTGTGGCAGCGACAACGATGATGAAAATGGAGGAGATAGAAGAAGCAGAGCTGGTAGCATAGTGATGATATAGTGAAGCCAGCGATGGTGGTGGTGCTGATAAAGGTGAGATGGAGATGGTGGTAGCGGATGCAGAAGGTGGATAAACCAAATTGGATGATGGTGGTGACGTTAGTGTTAAAAGAGGATATAAGGTACATATAGTACTGGCAGTAACAATGACCAAGGTCGGCCTTATGCACAAGGAGTGCGATGTTTTAGGAACTAAATTTATTTAGTTCGTCAATATGTGTATGTATATAAGCTTTATGAGATTTTTAGAATTTATTGGGCGTGATAGATAGAAACTTTAAAATTGAACTTTAATCATAGTTGTCAAATTCGGTCCGATCTTTGAACCGGTGAAGATAAACTAGAGAGGCGGAAGCAGGTGTGGGCGGGTGTAAGCGGCTGCCCACACTGCTTCAGAAATAGTAACCAGAAATGCCCCTTATTACCCCTAATTTGTAAACTCACCGGAAAAAATGTTGGAGAAGTGGAAGGGAAGAAACGAAAAGAGAGAAGGAAGAAGATGGGTTTGGTTCTTTTGGTCCCGCAAATATAATTTTTTATCTTAAAAACAAATAAGTATATTAAACATTACTTTTTTTTTGCTTTTCTATATGAAAAACAAGAAATGTTTTGTTATTTATATATTTATTATTTTAGTTTCAAAAATTTGTATTGTCATCCCCTAGACAAATTTCATTTATGGACCAAAATTTTATATAAAGTTGGGGTTCATTTTATATGTTAATATATTTGTTTAGTTATTAATTTATTTTAATTTTGTGCTAGAGTTTGGAATAATGGCATATGCTCAATTATTTGAAAAACAAATCAAAGGATACAAGATGGAAAATGATCGATTTTATGTAGCAATAGAATAGAATAAAACCGAAGGGTTTAATGTAAAATTAATGATGCATGTTGCACTAAACTTTTATTATTATCTTTTGATAAAACTTATGATAAAATTGAGGTCAGTCATGAACTTTTTATTCAAGGATGGACTAAACCAACTTCAATTTTAACTTATTAGATCTATTTCATTATGGAAAACCATTCCTTATGAAGTTTTGTATGGTTTGTTTTTATAAATGATTTGTTTTATTTTATAGTCTTATTTTGTCGTGATCAAAAAATGAATTGGATGTCTGGAATAAGAATGTATTACATAATATAGAATCTCATGTCTAGTCGACCGTGTTCGAAAAGTTTTTGACGAAAATTTTTCTATATGAATCTGCCCACCCTCCGCCACTGAGTTATAGGGTCAATGGTCAATAAGTAACTTGGATTTGAAACGGGGTCAATCGATCTAGATAATTAAATTTAAAATTATGGTAAACTTAAAAAACATGCTTTGTGATTTGATCATTTTGTAAAAAGATGTTTGTGAAATTTTGTTTTGTAAAATGGTTTCAAAAGTTAGCAAAAAAAAAAGAAAAAAAAATTCATTAAAAATAGTAATGTTACAAGAGGTATTTCAACCTCTGTTTTAAAAGGCGGTCAAGGCAGCTGCCTAAGCGGGATTTTTTTGGAACACCAACCCGATTTTATATAATCGTGCGGTCAAGGTGAAAATTATCATCAAAACTTAGAAAAGTGTCGCTAAAGACCCAAAAACTGTTGTCAAAGTTTAGAAAAATATCGTCGGAGCCTAAAAAAGTGTCATCAAGACCTAAAAACATGTTGCTACAAGAGTTTTTGATTTTATTATATAAAAATTTATGTGTTAGTTAAATTTATTATTTCAATTTATTAATAAATATTAAATATTTTAAAATATTAATCCGCCCAGTCCCCACCTAGGTTCCTATTAATCATCGATTAATCCCCAACTAAACCCCCGGAGGTTCTAACCACCTGACTAGTGCATACCACCTTTTAAAACACTAATTTCAATAAATTCAACATATCCATAATTTAATCATATTATTCAAGAATTATAAATCAAAATTTGAGTAATTTCCGAAAATTCTTTTTTAAAAGTTATCATCACAATAAAGTAAAAAATTGAAACTTTAAAAACATTTATTTTGATTTGGCTGTTATGCAAAAAGGTTCTTGTAGAATTTTTCTTTGTAAAAGGAAGCTTGTGGTTTCAAAAATTTGTAAATCAAGAAAAAAATATATCTTCGTTAAAAATAGTAATGTTTCCAAAAGTATTTAAATAAATTTAAGATTCAATATAGTTTAACCATATTATTTAAGAATTGTTCATCAAAATTTGAGTAATTTTTGGAAATTATTCATTTTATTATGATTTTTTAAAAGCTACCATCACGTTTTAATTGAAAATTTTTTTGTACTTTTCAAAAAATTGTAAAATTTATCATTAAGATTTATTTTATTATTATTAACTATGCTGCAAAATTTTAGTTTGGTATAGACAAGATCACCCCTTTTTATAAAGTAATTTCAAATAGAATATCATGTTTTTGCTATCTTTTGAAATTACAATCAGTCTTTCTGCAAAATTTTAGTTCGACATAGACAAGATCACCCTTTTTACAATACAGTCAAACCACATGGCATATTTTTTAAGTTTACTCTTAAAAAAATATGTGTTTCTCAAAAAATTTTAAAATTTATTATTAAGGTGTATTGTATTTTAATTAACTAAACTGCAAATTCTCAGTTCAAAACGGGCAAAATTGTTTTTTTCATGACGTAATTACCAACTGAAAATCTTCTTTTTGCTAACTTTTGAAATCACAAGCACCTTTTTACAAAACAAATTATACAAGGATCATTTTGCAAAACGTCCAAACCACATGGCATTTTATGAAGTTTACCCTTTAAGGTATTATTATCAAATATTTTATAATGTAAAAATATGATATAGTAAATAATAAACTAATACCTAACACTAAATTAATCTGGAAACTCTTATTTAATATTATGAATTTTTTATGTATACACATAAATTCACAATTCATTAACAAACAAGTTAATTGATTTATACTTAAAACTTAAACTATACATAATAAGATACAAAAAATATAAAAATTAAAAATATAATAGGTAAGTAAAGAATAAAACAAAATAACTACATCTAATTTAAAATTTTCAAAACTTTTGGTTTCGGGATTGTATACGTAAATTCATATATTAGATAACTAAAACCAATTTTTTGTACATGAAAATAATAGAGTAGTATAAAAAAATAATTAAACGTTTTACTTTACAAATTTTGAAATTAATTAAAAAAGAGACAAAGGATCAAGAGACTCATTGAAATTAATTTCAATATATATTTGAATCGTTTAAACTTTGGATGATAAATTTAAATAGGATTTTTTAAACATAAAATTAAAAAAAATAGATTTTAGTTGATCCACTAACCTGTTCCTGATCACCGGGTCAATGGTTCAACCGGTCAAGTTTGCAAATTCTTAACGTGTTGATAATATAATCAATGATTTTTTTCAATGATTATATAATCAACACGTTAAGAATCCGTTAAAAAATCTATATAATCTATTTTTGTACATGGAAAAAAATAGAGTAGTATAAAAAATAATTAAACGTTTCATTTTACAAATTTTGAAATTTATGAAAAAATAAGATAAAAGAGCAAGAGACTCATTGAAATTATTTTCATTATATATTTGAATCGTTTAAACTTTGGATGATTAAATAGGCTTTTATTTAAACATAAAATTAAGAAAAAAAAATTTTAGTTGATCCACTAGCCCGTTCCCGATCACCGGGTCAAAGGTTCAACCAGCCAAGTCAGTAAATTTTTATGTCATCCGACACCGGATCCGGGTTTTACCGATCCGAACGATCGGATTTGAAAACATTGCTTTTAACTTAATATTAACTAAAATTAAAATATTACAATTCACCAAAAAATTTTGATAAAAAAAACCCTTGTTTAATATAAATTAACCCTTGAAATGTCATGAACAGTCATGACAATGATATCGGCAATGATGTCTGAAGAGGAGACTAATGTATTAGCAATGGCAGAACGGGTTGGTGGCGTAATAACTAAGGAGCTAGGGGGTTGTACTATAGGTAAAGTAGGTGAGACAAAAAATTAAGGAAAATATGAGCTCACGTGGAGTAGAAAGCATTTTCTCTTATTTTATACACCAATTTCTTATTAAGTAACATAATCTTTTAATTGAACTAAATTCCCAATTGAAACAATCATTGAAAATCTAGAAATGTTTTTGCATAATTATATTGATACAAGAAAACGAGGTCATGGAGATATTTTTTTTGTATATTTTCTACGCAGTTGCATGCATATTATCAACAGTAACAGCATTATTATAATCAGAAACTAAAAAAAGTTTAGACTTGTAATAGAGTTGTGCATATGCAACCAGCTCCCAGCTGGTTTGCGTTTACCAAATCCAAGTGAAATGTATAGGAAAAATAATTAAAACCAGATAGATTACCACTAAATTATCATAAGTTATTCATACACTGTAAAATGCAGCAAAGAAACATGCATCCTTTACCAAAAGAGCACACGTGGGTGCTTAAGTATGCTTTTATTCCGTCATATAGAGCATCTTCTCTATGTAACTTTAAACTCGAATCTTACGTCCAGAAAACATACTATTTCCAGGTCTAGCATTGACCCTATTTCCAGATCCTCCATGCAGCTGATAAGTCTGGCTTGGGACTACTTGAAGAATACCTGGTTGCCCTGCCATCCGAAAATAAAATACCACTCATTTGTTTACCCTTATCAATTTCCAATATTATCCTTTAATCCCAAATTTCCAATCTTAACACAAAGTTTGCCATTATAGATCACACCGATACACTTGGCAAAACATCTTAAGACCATTACATACTCACTAATTACAAGAAAATTATAATGAATTCGCAAACTTAAAGCTACATTTTGCAATAATTGTTAGAAAAGGAGATTAATATATATGTAATTTCCCAACAATAATTTCCTAAAACCTTTAATCATTGACATTTAAATTGCTAGAAATTTATAAGACTGGATTTGCGATATCTAGAGGTCATGATATAGTGTCGCAAAAAAAAATTTATGTAATTTTTTGAGGAAAAAGGATGTGAATTAATTTAATATACGATCAATATATACAACTAGGGGGTGATCAATCCAAGATCCCAAAAGATTATTCAGCGGAACTAGTCGTGCTAACTCATGAGTCATGAGGCACAACGTTAAAATCTCTAAAAACTAACGAGAAAGGACAAGAAATAAAAGACAATAATAACAATATACAATCTGAAAGAATGGAAGCCATATTTAATGTAAGTGATATTTGAAAAATGAAAATATAAGAGAAACTTACCGGAGAGACGCTGAACCTGATCAGGAGTGAGCTTGGCGGCGAAGCCACACATAACCGTGCTGTAGCTATATATCAACGAATTCTTAGCAGCATCATCGCTTCAACATAACATTATAAAAAAACAAATGAAATTAAATCAAAACGCAGAACAAAAATAGTTAATGAAATGGAGAAATCGAAGAGTAATAGAATTAATCGCTTCAATATGATGAACAGTTGTTTTTCAAAAAAAAAAAAGATGAACAGTTACAGAAATAGTGATATGGAAAGGATTTAAAAATGGGGAAATACCTGCCGAGGAGGTTGGAAAGAGT
This sequence comes from Euphorbia schlechtendalii, assembly GCA_949673415.1. Taxonomy (NCBI): domain Eukaryota; kingdom Viridiplantae; phylum Streptophyta; class Magnoliopsida; order Malpighiales; family Euphorbiaceae; genus Euphorbia; species Euphorbia schlechtendalii. The sequence goes on from CATIWQ010501470.1 coordinate 13,938, forward strand.
TCGGAGATGAAAAGCCCTAGGCTCCTCGTTTTGAGGCCGCTCTGTGTACACAATATGAACATCAGCCCTGCATTCTCCCAATTTTAGAGCAAACACGACCAAAATCAAGGATGCTATCCAGATCCTCTGCATTTTTGTTGATTAGAATTGAGCACAGATTAGAAGATAGTTTGAGTGTATAGGAGTTTTTGCGACGACTTTAACAGGGCGTTGTTATTTCCGGTGTTTGGATCCTTTTGTTTGGCTTTTATGTTTTTTTATGTTCAACATTATGTTGGTGATGGTCATGGCGAAGCACAAGTGTAGGCTTTTGACTTGCCTTGTTTCCACGTGGCCCTTGACTGAAATACATTCAACGCTTTTCCTATAAAATGACGCTACAAAAATACATAGAAATTTTCTATGGCTATTTTGTTTTGCCTTTCATCGTAACATTAATATAATAATAGAAATATTTTTTAACCTAATAATTCATTCAGTTAAGTTAAATTCGGTACAATGAAATTTAGGATTAGATTTGTTTATAAGTTTATATGAGATAAATATATTTCAGTTTAGAACACATACTTAAAAATTATAGAATAAATCCATCATTGATTCCCCCTTCTTTACAAATTTCACATATTGTTGTCTGTCTTTTGGAAATGATCTAGTAGTTGAATCATCTTTTTAAAAAGTGCATCACACAACTTCCTTCAACCAATTAAACCAGTCTCGGCACAACAAGTATAACACACTCGCGGTGGCGTGTCTCTCATGCACAAAAACCTTGCAAAATTTACTTAAAATCTCCAAAAATTACTTTATTTTAACCCTTTCATTCCATAGTTGCATTTGTAGGGCTGTAAATGATGAGCCAAGCCGTTCGTGAACAACTCGGTGTTCGGCTCGATAAAAGTTCGGCTCGACTCGATTCGATTAATAAATGGACAGTTTGTGAACATGATTTATGGTTCGAATAATAAACGAACTGAACATGAACAAGACAAAACTCGGCTCGTTTGTTCGTAAACAAACTCGATTAGAGGTTCGTGAACAGACTCGATTAATGTTCGTGAAATAGTTCGATTATTATTACATATAAAACAATAAAATTATATAAATATAACTATAAAATTCTAAACAAATACATGTTCCCCACCCGACCTAACTCAATTACAAAGCTCACTTTTAATATTTTATTAAAAAATAATGGTATAAATGTTGGGACTTTGACAAATGAAAATAGGGTTTACTCTTAGAGTCTCACTCGCTCTTCCTTTTGTATTCATCTTTTCATAGCCGCAATCATAAAAAATCACCAACTTTGTGTATGGTTTAAGTTCAAGCCTCATTTTCTCACTCCATTCTTCATCTGTGCCTCTCCATTTCACTCGGTCATCTTAATTCTACTCACAATTTCTCACTCGGCTCCATCATTAAGGTAAAATTTCAAATTTATGAAGATTCTGAATTCAGATTTAGTATTCCTTGTTGTATTTTTGTACTGAAATAGTAATGTTCGCGAACAATAAATGAGCTTGTTCGTGAATAAATTAACGAACTGTTCACAAACACGATAAAATGAGTTGTTCGTGAACAACTCGCGAACAAACGAACATTTAAACGAACCGAACACAAACAAAATTTTGAGCTCGAATTTGTGTTCGGCTCGGCTCGTGTTCGTTTAAAAATTAAATAAACGAACATGAACAGGTGCAAAATCGGTTCGGCTCGGCTCGTTTACAGCCCTATTTATAATAGATATAAATATATTTATAATTTAATATTTATCTCAGACCGGGTTTGAATTTTGATATCCATTTATTAAAAACTATTACGAGTTCGGGCGAGCATATGTTATTAAATTTCTTGTTCAAACCCAATCCATCTTTTAGGCTGCTTATAAATTACGAAATAAATAATAAGAAACACTGATATCAATAGCTTATAAGCTAAATAACAATTTAATTAATTGGTTGCAACTT
>CATIWQ010501474.1:0-10530 GCA_949673415.1 Euphorbia schlechtendalii
CCGGATTCGGTTCTCGGTGGCGTTTTTTATTTTTTTTATGTATTTTTATATTTTTAGTTAATTTCTGAATTAAAGTCCTTTTAAATTTAGTGACGAGGAAGACTCCCATTTGAAGATCATCGGACTGTCAAAAATCATGTGATTCGAGGATAAATATCCCGAAAAGCCATCATCATTGAACGCGTGAGATAGTACAAAATCCCGTGCTCACAACGGGAGAAGTGCTCGTGCCCGCCACCAGCATGTTCTAGCTAGGCTAGCACATGCCGATGAGTTGTAGGCCCGCAAGCAATTGGCAGCGTTTGCGTGGGCCTGCTATGTCGGTCCACCCGCACAGCTGGCATGTTACGCTTGCGGGATAAGGCAAGCGCAGGGCTTGCCTTCTGCGATAACGCATAGCCCATTCAAGTAGTTTATGCAGGTGGTAATGCTCTAAACTTAGATGCTAGGTTTCTTTTATTAAGTTTCATAAACCTATGAGCATCTATGGAATGTTCCAACTTAGATTATATCAATCATGACATGCTTAGGAGATCTTTTAGGGTTAGTTTAAACTTTTGAAATTCCGCCTTGCAAGTTTCCATGCTCAATTACTACCATAATTAACCATCAACCCTCGCAAGAACTAGCACTACTTGCGGAGACCCACGAGGCTTGCTATATGCAGGCTTGAGTAAAATCTCACAAGCCCATGGTGCAGGCGAGCTTGTAAGTTTCTCACAAAGCTCGCGTAGCAAAGGGAAGCCCATTCGAGGGGCATACCTTTAATGGCAAGTTGCTTTGTGAGAAGCTGACGGAGCAACCCACACAAGCTCCAAGGCCTGCATGGAATTAGTGAAGGGGTAGCATTTTTGCTCCCCCTATAACTATAAATAGCCCCCTCCTCCCCTCTTTTCAACTTACTTTAGCTCAGCCTTCTTTTTAATTTTGACTCCTTTGCTTCGCGAGTTTTTTGCGAGATCCTCCACGAGGTTCTCTGCTTTAAGAATTTTTTGAAGGCTTATTTTTATTTTGGAAAGAGCCTTCACACTTATATTTTTAGGTTGGTCTACAAGCGATTTATCAATTGCTTATTAACTGATGAGTTCTCCCTATATGTGAGGTTTTGGTCGATGGTGTTCGTGTAGACTAATTATAGAGGCCTTCTTGGTTTGGAGGCTTAGGGTAATGGAGTGCTATCTAATTGCTTCAAGGAATTACCATATCAAAGGGGAAGGCATGCATCAATTGGTAATGCTCTAATCTTAGATGCTCGGTGTAATTTATTAAGTTTTACAAACCTATAAGCATCTATGGAACGCTTTAATTAATATTATGTCAATCATGTCATGCTTAGTAGATCCTTCAGGGTTAATTTTAATTTTTGAATTTCCATCATACAAGTTCACATGTTCCCTAACTTTTGTAATCAACAAACACTACAATTTTAGTATCACTTAGAAATTTTCTAAAAAGATTAAGAGAAACTCAACTTATAGTTGTGTCGGTTCTCCTTGTTGGTCTTGTTGGCTTAGATAAATCGATGAGTTGGGATGAATGACTTTAGTTTGCTAAAAACTTGATTACTTTAAAACCTTATTCAAGTTAAATGATGATTGAAAAGATAAACTAAAATTTGTACTAATGTAGTAAAGTAAAACTACAAAACTACACAGCTCAAGATAATTCAGTTTTATTGAAGCTTATGTTGATTAAAACTCACTCAACAGAGATAAGTTTTATGTGAGTGAAAAATAAAGATTAAGAAGCCAAGCTAAGTGATAAAAACTTTTTTAAACAACATATGCTTTTTTTTTATAGAAATTAAACAACATATGCTTTTTTAAACAACATATGTTATGTTAAAGAAAAATAACACCCAAGATTTATCTTGTTTCAACCTCTACCTACCTCCATTCTCCCCGATTCCTTTTGGAGCTTCAATCCACTAGTGTTTATCTCCTTAAACTAGGTAGAGAAGCCTTTAATAGTGGGTAGAGATTATAGCAATGTACCTTCCAAGCTAGTACCCTTTTCAAACTATTAGCACTCAATTTGTAAAGAAAGATTGAGAATAAGAATACAACTTATAAAATATTTAGGTTGCTTTTACAATTTAAGATCTTAGCTTTCTCTAAGACAAACTACTTTCCAATTGAAAAAAAAATTAGAACTTTAAAAGTTTGCTTTTGATTACTTGAGGAATTTCGAATGCTGAGTTGCATAGAACAAAGTTCTACCACTTTAGAAGTACGAGGTGATTCATGAAGTGGGAACTATAAAATCTTCATTCTATTTATAAGGGTAGATTCGAAAGTATTCATTGTAACATATCATTTTGACTTTATTATGAAATTCTCTTTTCTTCAGTTCTTCGAATTCATCCTGTTAGAGATAAATTTGAAGTCATTGTGAAATAGAGAATTTGTCTAATGTTGCACGATATTAATCTATTCATTAATTACTCGTCAATGCTTGATCCTCAATTTGGATTCTTTCTTAAAGAGAGGGTGCGAGATGAAACATGGATTTTTCTTATTCTTTGAAATCTTGACATTGCAGATTTGCATGGCGTTTTGAAATACGATGATTGAAGATTTTGTTTTTTCTTGAAATCTTGTGATTACATGCCAACATGCAATGCTGACTAAAAAATTTTTCGCTTTTGGGACCACAAGAATATTCCTTCTTTTAGTGCAAAATCAATTTTGAAACTTAAAACAAATCAAGCTAGAATATTATGTCTAGTAGAAATTGTTAAAATCATAAGGCATTACATAGGTCAACATAGCTTGAATTTAAATAAGCATAGCAGAGAGAAACATCTAAATAAATTTTGATGCTAAGTTGATTTGCCTTATATGTTAACTCAACACAACAATAAAGTAAGTCTAAGCCACAACTTAAATAAGTTCAAGTTGGCATGATGAGCTACTTTCTCTTAACGAAGCTCATGCTTAACTACTTTATTAAGAGTTTACTTAGTACCTAATCAATTTTGCTTATCCTAAGTAGTTTGTTATAACAAAAAATAGGATACTGTAAAGTATAATTAAGCAAGATTCAACAATCTCCCCTATTTGGGATTAGATATAAAACTAAGTAGAAACAAAAATTAACTAAGTAAGAACTTAAAAATGTTGGTCCTTGATAGCTTATAGAACTGGCAAGAAGGGGATGAATGGTGATTCACTTGTTATTTTAAGTTATAAAATTCTTTTTCACGTCTAGTTAATGTATGTTGATTATAAATATGTTGTGCGCAAATAGATATTTTAAAATAATGAAACCACTTAGCTCAAACTCTTTTTGGTTTTGTCTCAAGTTATGCTAAGTAAAAGCTTACTCAGGTCATGTTGGATTTTCAAGGAAAACAAGACTAAGAGAGAATGATGCTTATGTTGAGCAAAATCTGACAAAATAAGAAGATAAGGTTAAGGGAAATATTACACCTAAGAATTTATCCTAAATCAGCCCCTAGTCTAACTCCAGTCCCTAGATTCCTTTTCAAGCTTAAATTCCCTAGTGTTAACTCTTAACTAGGGAGACAAACCTTTGACAGTGGGTAGATGGATTACAACAAGTACCTTCTAAGCTAACTACATGTTTTTCAGTTTGAAGAACCCTTCTCAAACTGCAATCACTCAATTTTGAATTTGAATACTAGAACAAGAACTCAACTTATAAAATCTTTGGTTCTTTTATAATGAATGACTTAGTTAATTCTAAGTCTAATTAATTCTTTTTGTTACCAACAAAGTAGGAACGATTTGTTTACTTTGAGATATGCATGTGGAATTTCGAAGAATATGATTACTTGAACAGAGTTTTAGCTCTTTAGAAGTTCAGTTGATTCACCAAGTTTTAAATATCTTCAGTCTTTATTTATTGTTATAGATTCTTGACAGTAGCTATGAGCGGATCACATTTTGACAAGCGCGGTGAAGCGAGCCGAAGGACTCTAACTAAAAGTTATATTTATTGATTTTTTAAAATTGATATTTTAGCAAAAAACAATTGTTATGAAAGTGAACTGTTTTTTGCACAGACATACAGAATCAAATCAATTAATTATGAACCGAAAGTCTTTTGTTATGGAAATCAAGGTTTCAGAGAAAAGGATCTTGTAACAAAAGAAATTGAAAATGTAAAATAATTTGAAAAATATTAATATTTGGAAAAAAACTTATTCACTATGATATGGGAGCAAATAATTTCTATTTTATTAAAAGCCTATTTATGGAAACATTTCAATATGGAATCAAAGTTTACATTTAGGAAATGTTGATTCAATTAGGAAAAAAATGATAATTAGAAATGATTTTTTATAACAAGATAATCAAAAAATTATTGTACAAAAGAAACATGATTATGTAATATTAAAAGAAAGAACTTTAATTTTTTTTAAACAACACATCTTGAATTAAAAATAAAATAGAGCTAATAAATACCGTTTAATAAATATTAGAGTCGTCAACCTATTTTGCTCTACTAGTAAATTCAGTACAGCCAACCCGACTAGGATTCCTATACCTATTAAACAGAGATTCCTAGTCCGGACAAAGTGTTTACTAATCTACTTAGTTCAAAATATTAGTTTCAAATATATTATATTTTTTTATCCATTTTATGCCTATTTTCAATTTTAACCCTATGTTAATTTTTATATCATCATACAATAAAATAAAGAAAGAAAATAAATAAATACACACATCCAAAGCAGGAAAATAAATCCAAGAATGTAAAGGGATCACAACTGCCCAATTACAAATGATCTAAGAAATTAAATAAAATTCCAAAAAAAATAAAGGGAATTTTGTATGTGGGTTAAAATTTGAGTTTTAATTAAATCTCAATCTCTATCTTCATAACAAATTAACTTGTCATCTTGCAAAACTCAAATAAAACATCAAAATATTCATAAATATAAAAATTATACAAGAATAGGAATGATGAAATGAATATTAAAAACGAAAATAAGAAATGAAAATTAACATAAATGTTATTACCCTTAGGTTTGATTCCAAGATGCTTAATTTGGACTTTGAAAATTTTTTGAACAATTTTGTAAAAGAAAACTTATTTTTGATATAGAAAATGTTAGAGCATAACCAAAATGTGGGAAGAAAAATGGTCCAAAAGAATCCCCCTTCAATTTAGATATTTAAAGGCCTATTTATTGGGCTAAGTATCATGAAAATGGTGAATTTCATTAACTTAGAAATAAATAAATTAGCATTTAATAAAAACTAAATAGAAAAAATATACTCATAAAAAAAGAATGATAAAAAACCAGGATTCAAATAATTCCCTTCCTTGTTTTTTTTCTTTTCCATTGTATATTTCAATCCAACATTTATTTTCACAATCATTAATCCAAAATTATAGTATCATGATTTATTCCAAAAAAAAAACAAAAATAAGTTACAAAAATAAAATAAGACCAAATAGGTCTAAGTCAAATAAAATAATAAAAACAAAGTTAAAATTAAATGAAAATCAATCACAAACACACAATATAAAACATTTTATTAAAACACAATTATTTAAAAGTCTCCTCAAGTCCAAATGTCATCTTAGTATACATGTAAGATAAAATTTCATCATCAAACCGAGCAGATTGAGCTCATAGTTTACCCCTCCTATACAGATCTCGATGATTTGAATCAAAGAGATTTCATCGTACATGAAACAAGCGTGGTGAGCTGAAAACAAAAGAGAGAAGTGTGTGCAATAACTTACACAACGACAAAAAGAGTATTTGATAATTTGCCATTGAAATTTGTTGAGTTTAGTGATTGACACTGGCTCGATGGCATGTAAGGTATATTGTGTTTAGATAGTGATATTGGCTTGATGGCTCGTAGGGTGACATTGGCTCGATGGCTCACCGTGTGACATTGGCTCGATGGTGCGTTGTGTATATTTTCTTTAATTGGTGAAATTAGCTACATTGTGCATCCGATGACATTGGCTTAATGTCTTGTCAGGTGACTTTGGCTTGATGGCACATCAAATGACATTGGATCGATAGTGTGTCAGATAAGATTGGTTTGATGGAAGGTCAAATGAGATTAGTTTAATGGCTCGTCAGATGACATTAGCTCGATGGTTGTGACATTGGCTTGATGGTTCATCAAATGATATTGGCTCGATGATACATACGTTATTAGAAGTTATGGTCATGGAAAATAGTTTATGTTCCTTGATCGATAATTTTAGAAACAAAAATTTTTACACCTCGGGTCATGAAAATAAATTTTTAGAGAAGTTGGTACGTTGGTGTATTTTTGGTTATTTTTCCCTTGAAAAATTGTGATTTTAATAAATTTAGCTCCGCTCGATTTTGAAAATAGTTTTTCAAAGCATACAAGAATCCGTAGAAATATCATACCCATCTGGGGCCATCACTAGCCATGCTTATGAGCGAAGTGAATGTATAAAAGACTTATGATTTGGGTGGGAGTCTCTATTTTGTGTAAATTCTCATCCGTACCCTCGAATATTGCTGCATGTCTTCCATTTCTTAAGATGTGGACGCTTGATAAGTGATACTCCATTTGTTTCCACAATATGAAAATGTGACAAAAGTGATGCATGCTCAAATGTATGAATGAGTGCAATATGATGAAGCAAATAAGTTTCTTGTTGTCATTTTCAAAGATTCATCACCTAGCTCCAAGTTGACAAAATGTCACCATCATGGGGAGATGTGTAATGTTAGTCCATGGATAATCAAATTCAAAGTCGACTAGTTGGGTATAAAGATCAATACCATGTGCCATAATACATTATCTTAGAAAATGAATGCCTAAACTTTTCGATGGATCATCTTTTCGATTTTCAATCTATAAAAATTGCCTTAACTTTTTCTTCAATTGTCATTGTAATATTTCAACTCAACAGATGCTCATTACAACCCTAAATTTTGCATAAATATCCCTTTCAAGTTTTCATCTTATTAGGTTATGTTTAATTTTTGCGGAACCGCCATTCTAAGTTTCCATCAAGTTTTCCTTTTTTTTATTTTTTTATGGAATGAATTCTCATATTGCCCATGTTCGATATGAGTCAAATGATTGTGCCTTGATAAGTGGAGACATGATATTCATCTAGTTTTCTCAAGCATTTGTCATTTTCTGCACCTTGATGTCCTTGATGCTTGATCATGGACTTCATTTCCAAAGTTAATCTCTTTTAGTTGATGTCACCATGATAGCTCTTGCACACAAAAGTTTGAATGATATACTTATTCATATATTTTACAAAAGAATTTATACAAACAGTTGAACACTCATAAAACAAGTTTAGCAAACAATCAATTCATTAATGAAATTCAAGATGGGAGAACATGAGGAATGATACATATGTCAAGTGACTCACACTTGTTAACAACTTGCTCTTGTGGGTTTATATATCACTCGCCTTATTGTCTTAAATTTTGCCAAAGTTGCATTGGTAGCTTTAACTAAGAGCTCTCAAGGTCGTGCTTTTGTCATTACCCCAAAGTGTTGGTGTAGTCATGAATGAAACAAAGAATAGCTCCATTTCCATCTTTAGTTTTAATCTCAATGGGCTACAAGATATAATTTTCATAGAATTTTTACCACATCACGATCTTGCTTTACCCTTCTAAGTGTGATACTTAAACTATAAATAATGTTGATCATCTCATGAGGTAAGCTGTTAAACCAATCCTTTGATAATTTGTAAAATTTGGTGAAGTTATATCAATATAAAAGAACACACGCTATCTCGCAATCTTCAAACATCATCTTCAAGCACTCAAAGAAATATTTTAATTCCATACTTCTATTAATTGAGCTTTCACTAAAACAAAGTTTAAAAGCTCTAAACTTTATGCATTTAATCTATAAAAACACTTGTTTAAGTTGTAAGTAAGTGTGCGGGAACTTAGACACTAGTTTTAGGCTACTTCTAGAAGTTATTGTAAGATCAAAGCCTAGATACAATTGTATGTTACTCTTGTATAAGTAAAGCTCTAAGTATGTAGATTGTGAGACAACACTTCAATTAGCAAGGCAGCCTTGTAGTTATTTATTCTCCATCCTTAAGGAGAACTACTATTGGATTAAATCTTACACAATGATTCCGAGGACTGGATTAGGCAGAGGCTAAACCAGTATAAAACTCTTGTGTTTGCAATTTTCTAACTCTAATCTCTATTTTCTTTGCATTCACTTTGATATAAACTAAATCGACTATCCTATAGACCGCGTTAGAGGATTGCTTACGAAGAAATTAAATTCATCATAAACATCTCTAGAGGCATCTTCTCCAAATGCCTCTGATCAAGGATAATATTCGAAAAAGATTTAGTCATCCCCCCTCTGACTTGTTAAATTTTTCTACTAGGTTCAACAAGTTGTATTAGAGTAGTACTCTTTCAAAGATCCAACCAATCTTGAGTTCAAGATCATTATCATGGGTGATAACAGCATGAAGCATCTCCCTGGTAATATAACCATACAGATTCTCTCAAAGGGTCTGGCTATGTCTAGACCACCCCTATTCTTCGGGTAGAACAATATGTTTTGGAAGAATAAGATGAAAAACTTTATCTAGTCCTAGAACATGTATGCATAGCTTGCTATTGATAATGAGCTATACATTCCTACATTAACAACGGATGATGTGATTACCCCTAAACCTAAAAGTTCATATAATGATGCTAATATGAAGAAACTCCAAAGTCACACAACTTATATTAACTATTCTCATTATACTTTAGATGCTGCAGAGTATAACAGAATTTTAGGTTGTGAAAGCACGAGGGAGATCTGTAAGAAACTTGAAGTGACTTATGAAGGGATTGACAAGGTCAAGGAGTCAAAGATCAACAAAAACATTTGCTACTATTAGATGTTCGAAATGGAAGAGAATGAGTCCATTTCCAGCATGAACTCTAGGTTCACTAATATCATAAACGAAATAAATAGGCTTTGAAAATAGTTTTGAGAAGAAAAACAAGTCAAGAGGATACTTAGGAGTCTAAAAAAAGAATGGTAAGCAAAGAAGACTTCCATAGAGAAAACTCAGGATCTCACCACCTATAAATATGATGAGATGATTGGATCTCTCATTACTCATGAGATCTCAATACAAAGCTTCTAGAAGAAAGATAAGGCCAAAGCTGAAGGAAAGAAAGCCATTATCCTGAAGGTTGAGTCTTGTAATAAAGGATCATAAAAAGATGATGAAGAAATGGCCACACTGGCTAGAAAATTCAAGAAGTTTATTAGAAAATGTTGGAAATTCCCAAAGTAATTTCAAAATAAAGGAAGTTTTCCCTAAAAATAGAAGTCGTCCAAAGAAGAACTTCTCTGTAGGAATACACAAGACGGATGACAAGCAAAAGCATGATAAGTCAAAGAGCCTCACCTTCTTTGAATGTCATCATGAGGGACATATCAAATCCAACTACCCCAAGCTCAAAGATAAAGGGAAGAAGGCCATGGTCGTAACATGGAGTGATAGTGAAGAAGAAGCATCTCTAGACATCTCAACAAGCGATGAGGAGATTACTAAAATCTGCTTCATGGTAGTAGATGACATGGCTCGTATTAACAAATCTAATAGTGATGCAAGAGGAGCCTCTTCCTGTAAGCAACCATCCAAGAGCCGCTCTTGCCTAAATGTTTCTCACTCTAAAATCCCTAACGATGTCATGCAGGTTCTTATGGACGTTTACAAGATACAAGATGGTTAAGAAGAACATGAAGCATCTAAAACTTTTTGAAGAAAATCTTGAAGACTTCGCAACTCATGATCAAGCAAGAAACTAAATAATGAATGCTCTTCATAAAAGGTAGATTGAGCTTAAGACTAATGTTGAGAAGAACAAGAGAGAGTTGATCTTGTTAGGAGTATATGTAGCTGAAGTCATAATAAGTGCCATGCTGATCGAATGTGATATACTTAGCAAAATCACTCTACTTACCACCAAATCTTGGAAGCAAGCGGAGGCTACAAAATCAGGACAAATTCAAAAGCTAGAGGCTTTGAGGAATAATCAACCTCCAAACCTCGAACCTCCAAAGAAATATTTTCCTTAAAAGCAAGTAGAAGCTAAGAGGAAAAGCACACCCTAAGGAAAGAGTAGACCTCAACGACAAAGATAAAAGCTATCTATAAGATATGACTACACTAATGAGGCCATCATATCAACTAGTGAGGATAATCCTCTACTATATGATCTCTTTCGTAAGAAACCTCTAAAGGTGCATGATGGAGGTCCATCAACTCTTGCGACTCAAGATACTCTTGACATGGGCCTTTGCACTCACATAGATGATGAAGATTATGATTCTGATCCTTATGAAGAAGCATGCTTTGAATCCATACATAATATGAAGATCCAACTCCTTTTGAAGCCTTTTGGGCTATTCAAAGCTTTAATATTTGAAGACAAACTTCAAGCCCAACAAAAAATGCCCAAATGTTGATTTATGCCCAAGTGTTCCAGCTCATACTAAGGGGGACGTTTTTGAAGAATTTGGCTGCTATTCCAATGCTTTATTACCAATAAAT
>CATIWQ010501524.1:0-21599 GCA_949673415.1 Euphorbia schlechtendalii
TTTTTACGTAAACTTAAAGGACGAGGAGGATTTCTCAAGGATCGATCGGATTCTTCGACGTGGATTCGTTAAGTAAGGGTAAGCCTCTGAGTTCCTAGAACTGCAATCTCGTGCTTTCAGTGTTTGATTTCTTCTTCTGATCTCATCTATGAACCTAGAATTTTAATTATTTTTATTTTATTTCAATTGTTGTAATTCTTCTTCATCTTTTTCTTTATTAAAAGGAGATGTATGTTAGAACACCCCCACGAAGGGAATAAAATATGTTTCCGGATAACAAACCTCACCTTTTACCGTGCGAGCAATTTCATTAATTAAAATGAGCAACCAATGTGCTTATAAAACGAAGGATTTTATTTAAATAACAAACACAATATCACGATCTTTTTTTTAGGCCACACGGGCCTCGTCAAATTCAAAATCGAACATATGTGCTATCCCCTGTGCTAACCTTTGTGGATGCAGGTAGATTAGGATTAGATGTATATTTAGGACTTTTTATTTTCCTTCGGGTATCGTAATTTCAATTTTTGGGAAATGTAATTAATAGGGTAGCGGGCGGTTGCATCCCCCGATTTTTGAAGCCTTGTAATTTTCATTTTCCACTTTTACTTTCTGCATTTACTTACTATTTTTTGGATGGTTTATTTTTCCTCTTTGTGAATGATTCATTATTTCGCAATACATGAATCACGCATTAAACTCAAAAAATGACCTAAGTGCGAATATGCGCAATTAAAAGAAAACAATTTTCTGTAGATGTAATATAATGTGATCCAATGAGAAATAAGCAACTTATCCCATACCCGAATCTCTGTGTCTTGGTGGGCCGTCCCTCAAACGTTAAGCCTCACAGGACTCTAATTCTTGGAAAGAGCTAATCCAGGTGGTGACTCCACACTAAGAGACGACAGATTCGGGTTCGAACTCACCTTTTTTCTCTTTCAACCTTTTTCTCGGGTCCCCGACCCGGTGCTTTTCTCCCTTTTTTTAACACCCTGGTGGACCGCACCTATCATCTCGCGCGCTCTCGGCCCACCACTCCATGTCGCCCGCTCACAATGGGGCAGAATATGAGGCTTGTCTGTTTGGGTTAGACGCACTTTGAAAGGCACGGGCAAGAGAAGTATCGGTGGTAGGGGACTCAGCTCTAGTGATTAAACAAGTCACTGGCGATTGGGAAATAAGAGAAGAATCACTCCATCCTTACATGGAAGCAGTATGGAAAATCTCACTAAAATTTTCCAAATGCATCTTCAAACACGAGCCCAGAGATGAAAACCAAATGGTAGATGCACTTACTACACTAGCATCAATGTGGGAAGGCCCTAGAACTCAGTCAATCAAGCCTGTTGTACTGCAAACATCCAAAGAACCCTTGTACTGTCACCTAGTGGAAACGGAGGATCAACAAGCTATTGGGAATTAGTCCTTCAACATCATCAAGTTTTTACAGACCGGGGAATACCCAAAAGGTGTAACAGACCTTGAAAGAACATCATTATGGTGATTAGCAACTCAGTTCCGTCTAGTAGAAGGGGACCTGTTCAAACGAACCTCAAAAGGAATGCTGTTGAGATGTCTCACAAAGTAGGAGGAACTGTTGGTAATGCGACAAATGTACACGGGAGATTGCGGTCCACACATGAATGGGATAGTACTGGCTAAGAAAATACAACGCTAGGGATATTATTAGATAACAATGGTTACAGATTGCGTATCAGAAGTACGAAAGTGCCATGAGTGCCAGATACACGGTGACATCAACCATCTACCCCCATCCAAACACCATAGCTTATCTACTCCTTGGCCATTCTCAACGTGGGGCATCGACATTATTGGTGAGATTCAGCCAAACTCGACTAATGGACATCGATTAGCAGTCGACTACTTTTCAAAATGGGTGGAAGCCAAATCTTACACCAACATCACCGCTAAGAAAATGACCAAGTTCATTGAAAAGTATATATTCGCCCGATATGGCATCCCACATCACATTGTATTGGATAATGGGGTTTAACTTCAAGGAGGCACATCAGAGCTAATAAAGAAATATGGAATCGAGCACCATCGATCATCACCATACAGGCCATAGGCTAATGGGGCAGTAGAGGCAGCCAACAAGGCGATTAAGAAAATCTTGAGCAAGATGGTTGTTACCTACAGGGACTGAGCTGATAAGTTGCCATTCGCATTATGAGGATACAAAAAAAGCGTCAAAACTCCCACCAATCAAACCCCTTTCTCGTTAGTGTATGGGATGGAAGCAGTTTCACCAGTGGAAATGGAAGTGAATTCACTTCGAGTAGCACTGGAGGCGAGGTTAGAAGAGTCAGAATGGGCAAAGGCTAGATTTGAATAGTTGAATATGATTGACAAATAGCGGCTAAAGGTACTAGATCATTTACAGATGTACCAACAACGCATGGTTAGGGCATATAACAGTCGAGTTAGGGCTAGAAGCCAACCGTTAAAAGCAAGAGACTTGGTTCTGAAACAAACGAGACCCTCAAATGTGGACCAACGGGGAAAGTTTCGCCCAAACTGGGAAGGTCCTTATGTCATTAAGAAAATCTTGAGTAAAGGAGCTGCCAAGATCATGGACATGGATGGAAACAAGTTCGTCAATCTGGTCAATCAACATAAGCTCAAGCACTACCATGTGTGAAAATCTACAAAATTAGTACACAAAAAAATAAAGAGAAACCTGTCTGCCAGATGGAACTTGGCTACCTGGGCAACAATTGGGACCATTCTTGTATAAAAGCCAGAAACGTCTACTGAATTGAAAACCCGTGAAGGGTGACTCAGGAAAAAATTAGGACAAGGTGAGGAATAGAGAGATCGCGAGTTAGAAAACCTACTCTAGGCTAACTAGCGGCAGGACTCAAATCATTGGAAAACTTGTACCCTTTTTAAAGTCGTTCAATGAAATGTGTTATGTTTGCAGAGATTTATGTTTATATTTATATGAATAGTGTGCATACAGAATATCACAAGTAAATAAAATTCGACAAAATTTCATAATCCAAGAATAAGTAAAAAAAATAAGTCAGAAAATAAATGATGAAAACAAATAAGATCTAAGGGTGCTAGTCATTCCACCGTGCACGCTTCCTAGAAGTATGAGGAAGGGGATCCAAACCGCCTTCATCCCTCTCCCACTCACAAGACACTATAAAGTGCTGATCAGCATCGGGAAGAACCCTGATCTCACTAAGCCATCCACGGTAGAATTCGTCAATGTCTGTGGTCTTCGGGGTAGTGTAATCTAGTATAACAACACAATTGTGTGCCCAAACCCTCCGTATCGTGTCAGGCATGTTAGGATCGAAGTCGTGGAAACTGGTTGAACATAGAGACCGAGGGAGCCATTGTTGATGCCCATACTACCTACATAAAAGAGAAGTGGAATAGGACATAACACCAAACATCCCCATCAGCAAAACACCAGAGTCATGGATGTTAGTTACCATGAACGGAATCTCCAACCAAGGGCTGAGCCAACGAACCTCAGAAGATCGATAGGAGCCCAGAATCTCGACCCAAGCGCCTTCGCTCAGCGAATGATGGTCCTTCCTAGTGAAGCCTCTAGGACCATAATGCGAAGGGAGGTATCAAGCCTTCCCTAAGCGTGGATCAGCAGTCAAGTGAAGCTTCTCCAATAGCCATACCTACGTGAATCCATTAGTTCAAACAAATAACGAAAACCATGAAAGAAAGAGATGAGGAAAGAGAATTACCTTGAGTAAAGTAAAATGGTCTCCTGCTCAATCCAGATTCACCGAAGCAGCGTCTAAGGGGACCAAACTCTCAGCAAAGGCTAAAGCTGCAGGAGAAAGGCCTGTGGAGAGTGGGTCAATGACTGACAGGAAGCAGAAAGGAGCAATTGCGCCAACCCCACAAACGAACTCCGCCAGAAGAAGTAGAGTCACCATCAAGGGCTAAGCTAGATGACTGCTGGGTGTATTCTCACACCAGCTAAGGACAGCTTCAACCTAGAAGCCACCAACATCAGGGGGCTGACAAAAAGCACCCACTAGACTCCACGTTCCATAAACCCTTCAGCTTATCTTCACCTCCAAATTAGAAAGAAGGAAAGGCAAAAGAAAGTCTCGCGGGGGATATTGGAGTCGAATCCTTCAGAAAAGGGAGCCCCAGGATAGCATGAAATTCCTCAACCAAGGGGCAAAGCTCGAAGTCAGCAAAATGAAAAACATGAGTGGCGGGATCCCAAAACTTCAAAGCAGCAAGAATGAAAGCCGTATTCAGAGGCCTGGAAGCAAGGTATTGAAGACCCTGCAGACCAAAGCGCTCAATCCTTAGCCAATCAGATCCACGAACGATGCTGAGAAAGACCCTAAGGCACTCGTTATAGGTCAACATCAAAAAGGAAGAAAGCTAAAGAAAATCCCTCAAGACCGGTGTTGCCTACACACATTAACCACATACAATAGCACTAACATACATTCATACATATACGGAAAACATTCACAAACAAGCAAACATATTCATAAAATAAAACACCACATATGAGGACCTGGTACGCAATGGCCAAAATCCCCTCTCTTTTCATAAATCAGAAGTTTTTTCAGATTCTACAAAGCGGAGCTATCTAAAAAGTTAGGTTCGAAAAAAAAGGAATCTAAAACTAAAGCTAAATGGGAGCTCCTAAGCATGTACCGCCTAAGCATTATCTCCACCCACCGGATCTCGGGGCAACATGGTGGATATCTCAAGGTCCTCGACACCTAGTCTCTCGGGAGCACACATCCGCTGAACCGGATATAGGAGGAGGCTGGGGAGCGTGAAGAAAATTGGTATCCCATTCGGGAGAGAGGAGCATCCTAACAGCTGTGTTATTAAGCAGGGAACCGAGATTAAATGTAAGAGGCTGGTGAATGCTAGAGGTGGATGCCCACGCTTTTGCTCGAGCCTGCTCTGCTGTAGCGTTCTGCCACAGTGACTCTGGATACTGAGCTTGCAAACTCTAGTGACTAGCTACCAAACTCTGGTATTGAGCCTCCAAACCCTGGTAATGGATCCCCAACTCCTGGTGACTAACCTCAAGGCCTTGATGACTGATATCCAATAACTGAAAGCGACTATCAAGCTCCTGATAGCACCGCTCGAATTCCTCACTCCTCACCTCCATATCCTACAGTCATAAAACATGTCATGAAAATCACATCCATGTACATAAAAACATGACATTTCATGCATCGCATATGATAGGTCAGAA
Source organism: Euphorbia schlechtendalii (assembly GCA_949673415.1). NCBI lineage: Eukaryota > Viridiplantae > Streptophyta > Magnoliopsida > Malpighiales > Euphorbiaceae > Euphorbia > Euphorbia schlechtendalii. The sequence continues at coordinate 5,243 of CATIWQ010501524.1, forward strand.
AAATGACATACCCGTGTAAACCCATCCTATGAAAGCATTTGGTCCCTCAATGTAAAAGAATGGCGGGCCACCTGATTCACCTCCTCATGTATGACCTACAAAAGGAAAGGAGTGAGTAAACAAACGTTAAGATATCCCTAAGCATCGCTGGTGATCTAAAACTCATATGAGTAGTGTCGGAAGGATCATAGGCCAACGCGTGGTAGCTTGGGGAAAGAGGCACCTCCCGCGAGGTCCCCATAGAACCCATCAAGTAGAAGGTAGAGTCGAGGGGAATCGTGAACCACCCTTCAACAACTCCCGACGAAGATGCGCTTACCCCCCGATCGTAGCATTCATATCTAGCACTCGAACCCTTTTCCGGGCAAACTCCTGCAAAGATAGATAAATAGTTAGAAACATATCAACATGAATAAAAAGGTTAACATACTTCATACCCGGCACCCCACACCAGTACCGCTAGGACCTGCACCAGAACCACCATCAACTCTCCCACCCATAACTCGAGCAGAGGATCATGCCTCCTCGGGCTGAGCTGACGGGCAAAGCGGGAGTAGCCTCTCCCAAATAAAGGCCTCGTAGTCACCATGATGTCTTGAGAGCCTCACGCCATGCTCCATGAAGAGTACCTCCCGCTCCTCAGGATCAGTAATCACCAAGTGCGCCCAAAATAGTCCGGTGGGAGGTGTAGGCGGAATGCGCCTATCAGACACTGGCTTAGTTCACTAGAACTGAATACGCTCACCCAGGTGCCACTCATGGGTCCTGGGCCCCTCAAGGATGAAGCGGTTGCGATCCACGTCTCACCGGATCTCCTTTGCCATATGATAGCTCGGAAAACCCCGCCACGGGTTACGCTCCACCTTAAAAGAAAGAACGATAAAGTTAGAATAAGTTTAAACATAACAATATGATTATATCTATAGAAACGGGGTCCATCACCTGCTCGAGAGTTAACTTACAAAGATGCTGATAGTAGCTAGCAGAATCCAAAACATCCCCCTCGAAGGATGAATAAATTCGGGCCATGCACGGAGCATCCTCTCGGAGCATCAGCAAACTGTGGGGTGGGAAGGAACTGATAAAAGAAGGCCCATGCCTATAAAAATAAAGGGGTTAATTAAGATTGATCAATCAAAAAACCGATAAACACAATTCACAAAGTAAACAGACAATACTTGAAGAACCATGGGGCAGCAACGCAGCGCCCGTACGCATCCCCGAATAGCTAAGTCAAGGGTAAAATAAGTCTGCGCCAAGATCGCCCATGGCTAGTTAAGGCCACTAACTCCATCCAAGTCCGCTAACGAATCAATCAACCCATAGTTGATCTCGTTGTTCAAGATCGGGAAAAATGTGAGACTCAACAAGGTGGCAAAAAATGACCTGACGTACAGAGGAATCTCGACCTCGGAAATAGACTGTCGGCCCATCCAATAGTCAACCAACATGCTATAACTCTACGCTCGGCCTCTGGGGTTGACACCGAGCAAGTCTCTGACACGGTTACAAGTGGTGGGAGCCTTGAAGAACCGCTCCAAAAAGGTGTCAAATTGGATCACAGTACCAGTCCATGATAGACCAGTGATCGCTATAATGTCAGAGGGAGTGATGGTAACCTCCCTGATCGGGAAATGGAAGGTGTGCGAAATGTCACACCACCTTTGAGTAAGCGCAATCAATGTCGCATATGGTAGTAATGTAGGCCATAAAGATCGCACCAGAGGACCAAAACTGGTGGCCTCGATGGTCTGAATAAGCTCAGGGTGAGAAGAGGCGTGATGGTACCATGCCTGGATAGTGGTATATCCACCCGTGGGATAAAGCATGGGGGATTGCAAACGAAATCAAATAATACGCATTTTGTTATTAAACGCAAGAATAGTGAGAAAAATACCAAGATATTTTTTCTTTTAATTTCCCTTAAATAATTTTGGATCCAAAACAAGTTTGGGTCCTGAACTTTATTTTCAAATCTTTTTTCAAAAAAAGTCCTCAGATATTCTCGAGTCTAAAACAATTTAGGATATGAGTCTGATTATCTTTTAGGTAAAAATTTTCTTCAAAAATTATCGGGTCCAAAAGACGTTAGGACTCCAAGTTTTAATTATTTTCCAATCTCTTTTCCGTAATAAAAAAAATCAAAAAAATAAAATATTATGTAAAGGAGTAACCGGGCTCGCCAGACAGTTTGGCGAGGGTCAAGCCCTTCTCGGATTTCCTTGGTTTCCGCCGAAAAAAAATTCCGGTGGACCTAAATTTGCCTTTTTAAGTTATTTCTAGATTAAAATTCTGTGACATTGTTCAAGGATCAGTTCAAATATAGTTCCTAAATAGGATAAAATCACATTAAAAAATAGTAAATAAAAGTGTTTTTAGCAAATACGTCGATTCGAGAAAGGTGAGGCTGAGCCGGAAAATCAGGATCCAACGTATCTATCGGGGAAGTAATAGTAAACCCCAGCATAGTGTTGCTCACTGCCAAACAGTATGCGATGTCAATGTCAACAGAAAATACTCCGAGATCATCAGTAAGCTAAGGAGTGAGACTAGGGGTGTAGCGGAGTCCCCTACCAGCTACCTTTGACAACATGTTTGCTAGAGAGAAGGGAGAGCAAAAGTGTTTAGAGAGAGAGGAAGAGTATGAAAAGTGAAAGAATAAAGAAGGTGGAACCATATTTATAAAGAAAATAAGTGGGCCCCACCTATCTATTTATTTTATTTTTTTACAGTGGAAGCCTTCTCACACTACAGAATGATGCACAGGATACCCCCAATATTGCTCAAACTCATTTTATTCATTTATTCCTCAATGTTTTAATTTTTGATTGAAGGGGCAAAAATTTTTTCTCCGCATAAACTCAATCAAATAATTAAAACATTCATCGTAAAATGTATTAACGTTATTTTCTTTTTTCTTATTTGTTATAGGAAATAAGTTAACATCTAAAGGAAATTCAAAACATAATCGAAGAAGGAAACGGTTATCTCAATGGCTGAAGAAAGAAACAGCCTCATTTATCAACCGAAGAATGAAACGGTTGCCGACTATAACAAGGACACCGCAGAAAGAAATGGTAGACTCCCCACAAGGGGCACCAAGTACCTAAAGATTTTGAAGAAAGAAATGGATAACCATACGAAGACACAATGCCATCAGGTATTCTCTCTATCCCTCCGCTCTTTTCATGTGATAATATAGGTTATACTACTAGCAATTATCACACGAGGCGTCGCTGTGAGCACAGGAATTTGTACCAGCTCGCGCATTCGATGATGATGGCTTTTTCGAGATTTTATCCTTGAATCACACAATTTTCGGGTATCCTGACGCATCTGAATGGGAATCCTTCTCGTCTCTAAAATCCAAAAGGACTTTTTTAATAAAATTATTTAATTTTATTTAGATATTAATTAAAAAAATATAAAATAAAAAAATTACATAAAACATGACGGAAAACCAGAACCGGGGTCCCGCATCGCTAAAGGCAGGCGAGGCGAACCTCGCAAAAAAGGGTTCAGCGAGGTAGGAGCCTCGCCAAAGGGCTTGGCGAGGCACGTGGCCTCGCTAAAGCCCCAGTGAGGGGCCTCGCCGGACTTTTGTTCCGGCGAGACCCCTTGTCAGAAAATCTTACCATTTTTGGATTTTTCAAGATTTTCCTATAAATAGTCAGGTCATTTTCGATGATCGGGATCCGAAAAAAATTTACAGATGAAAATAGAATTGCTTCCAAGGATTAAAACGAACATTTTTGGACTTTTTACTACAATCTTTTCACCTAAACTAAAAGACGAGAAGGATTTCTCGAGGACCGATCAGATATCTTCGAAGTGGATCCATTCAGTAAGGGTAAGCCTTTGAGTTCCTAGAACTGCAATTCCCATGCTTTCAGTATTTAATTTCTTCTTCTGATTTCATATGTGAACCTAGGATTTTAATTACTTTTATTTTATTTCAACTGTTGTAATTCTTCTTCATCTTTTTCTTTATTAAAAGGAGATGTATGTTAGAACACCCCCACGAAGGGAATAAAACATATTCCCGGATAACAGATCTCACCTTTTGCCATGCAATCATTTTCATTAATTAAAATGAGCAACCAATGTGCTAATAAAATGGACGGTTTTATTTAAACAACAAACACAATATCACGATTAATTTTCTTAGGCTACACAGGCCTCGTTAAATTCAAAATCGAACATACGTGCTATCCCTTGTGCTAACCCTTATGGATGCAGGTAGATTAGGATTAGATGTATGTTTAGGATTTTAATTTTCCTTCGGGTATAGCAATTTCATTTTTTTGGGAAATGTAATTAATAGGTTAGCGGGCGGTTGCATCCCCCGATTTTTGAAGCCTTGTAATCTTTATTTTCCGCATATATTTTCCGCACTTTACTAATTTGTGGATGGTTTAATATTCTTCTTTGTGGGTGGTTGATATTTTACAATACGCGAACCATGCATTTAAAATAAAAAATGACTTAAGTGCAAATATGAACAATTAAGAGAACATGGTTTTCTGTAGATGTAATTTAATGTGATCCAATGAGAAATAAGTAACTTATCTCGAACTCGAATCTCTGTGTCTTGGTGGGCCGTCCCCCAGACGTTAAGCCTCATAGGACTCTAATTCCTGGAAAGAGCTAATCCAGGTGGCGACTCCACACTGAGAGATGGCAGATTCGGGTTCGAACCGATCTTAAACATTTTTCACCTTTTTCTCTTTCAACCTCTTTTCCGGGTCCCCGACCTGGTGCACCTTTTTCAAACGCCCCGGTGGACCGCGCCTCTCATCTTTCGCGCGCTCTCGGCCCACCGCTCCATGTCACCCGCTCACAGTGGGGGTATTCTAACATACATCTCCTTTAATAAAGAAAAATAGATGAAGAAGAATTGCCACATTTGACATAAAATAAAAATAACAAAAATCCTAGGTTCACAGATGAAATCAGAAGAAGAAATTGAACACCGAAAGCATAGAATTTATCAATTTTAGGAACTTAGATGCTTACCCTTACGGAATGAATCCACTTCGATGATATCCGATCAACCTTTGGAAGTCCTCCTCGTCCTTTAGTTTAGGTAAAATTGTTGTTGTAAAAGTCTAAAAAATCTTCGTTTAGTTCTAGGAATTTTAGTGTAATTTGAAAAGTTATATTTTTGTCTGAAAATTTTTAGGTCCCGATTATCGAAAAAGACCTGACTAATTATAGGAAAAATCCCAAAAATTCAAAAAAGGTAAGTTTTTTTCAGTGAGAGGTCTCGCCGGAGAAAAATTTGGCGAGGCTCCTCGCCATGTCTTTGGCAAGCTCGCCAAAGTCTTTGGCGAGGTGCCTCACCAAGGTCTTTGGTGAGGCCTCACCAAGGACTTTGGTGAGGCTACCTTGAAAAAGCTTGGTGAGGTGCCTCGCCAAAGCTTTTTTGGGGAGGATTTCCTCACCAACCTTTAGCGATGCAAGCCCCGGATCCAGTTTTCCACGGTGTTTTTTGAATTTTTTTTATGTATTTTAATAGTTTTTAATTAATTAAAGGAAAAAAATTAAATTAAATAATTTTATTAAAGACGTCCTTTTAAATTAAGAGACGAGGAGGATTCTCATTCAGATATATCTAGATACTCTAAAATTGTGTGATTCAAGGATAAAATCCTAAAAAACCATCATTATTGAATGCACGAGCTGGTACAAAATCCCGTGCTCATAGGTGGTTTTAGTTCTAGCCATTTTTAAAATTTTGAGAAGGATTGAAAGTAGAGGAGATTAGGGTTTAAGTTCTCTGAAAATTTGAAATCGTAGAAAGCAAGTGACCCATTTCTTCAATTGTTCAACTTTTATAGGCCATCTCAATTCTCCTGATACGTGTTACAATCTCAGCGTCTAATTAAGAATGAACGCTATAATGAACAACTAATGAACCGCCTTAGTAAAACGATGAGTTTAGAAGAAAAAGATTCAAGTTCAAGCACGCACATTTTGAAAAACACAGTAATTTGAATTTTAACCGTGAATAGTAAATCATGTCGTTTCTTTAAAAACTTGATGGTGTTATCCACGTGTCATCTCATGCTAGATTTCCAACACTTAGCTAAATTTTTGAGATTTTCAGATTTCTTCTTCTTCATCGAGGATTCGCCATACCAATTAATTACCTCAGTACATCGAATTGTTCCTTTGGTAATGGCTTGGTGAAGATATCAGAGAGGTGTTCCTTTGATGGAACATATTCCAGCTTGACATCTCCTCGTAGCACATGATCTCTAATGAAGTGATGCCTAATGTTGACATGCTTTATTCTCCCATGCTGAACTTGATTCTTAGATAAATCAATTGCACTCTTGTTATCACACATAACTTCGAGACAATTAGACTTTATGAAATAATCTTCCAGTTACTGCTTTATCCAAAGTAATTGTGCTACGCAACTTCCTGCAACCATGTACTCAGCTTCAGCTACACTCAGCGCGAAGGAAGTTTACTTCTTACTATACTAAGAGACAAGACACTCTCCAAGGAAATGACATCCTCCTATTGTACTCTTCCTGTCAAGCTTGTCTCTTCCATAATCAGCATCTGTGAATCCCCTAGGAGTGAAATCCGAACTACTAGGATACCACAAACCTACTTCAATTGAGCTTTGCAAGTACCTGAGAATTCTCTTCATAGCTCCAAGATGAGATTCTCTAGGATCAGCTTGATAATGAGTATAGTAGCACATAACATACTATATGTCTGGACTACTAGTAGTGAGATAGAGAAGAGAACCGATAATTCCTCTGTAGAATTTGATGTCTACAGGTTTACCAGCTTTATCTTTACTCAAGATAGTATCTGTGGCTATAGGAGTGGACATTGGCTTCGAATGTTCCATATCAAATTTCTTTAGGACTTCTTTCGTATACTTGGATTGACTTATGAAAATTCCATCCTCAGTTTGCTTGATTTGAAGACCAAGGAAGAAATTGAGCTCTCCCATCATAAACATCTCAAACTCATTTTTCATCTGCTTGCTAAATTACTTGCATAGCTTCTCATCAGTTACCCCAAATATGATATCATCAACATATATTTGGACTACCAACACATCTTCTTTCCTACACCTGATAAATAGAGTTGTATCAGCTTTTCCTCTTTCATAACCTTTACTGATCAAGAAATTGGTCAGCCTCTCATTACCAAGCTCTTAGAGCTTGCTTCAATCCATAAAGAGCTTTCTTCAATTTGAAGATATGCTTAGGCTTCTTTGCATTTTCAAAGCCTGGAGGCTGGCGGACATACACTTCTTCTTGAATGAATCCTTTCAGGAAAGCAGTTTTGAGATCCATTTGAAACAATTTGAAGTTCATATGAAATGCGAAAGCGCAAAGGATTCGAATGGCTTCAAGCCGGGCTACTGGAGCATAGGTTTCATCATAATCAATTCCTTCTTGCTAGTTATAGCCTTGAGCAACAAGCCTAGCCTTATTCCTGACAATAATGCCATCTTCATCTAGCTTGTTCTTGAAAACCCATTTTGGTGCCTATAATTGATTTCCCTTTAGGCTTAGGAACTAGACCCCAAACATCAATGCGCTTAAACTGATATAATTCCTCTTGCATTGTGATCATCTAATAATCATCTCTTATGCATCTTCAAACTTCTTGGGTTCAATTAATGAAATGAAGGCTGGATGACTCATCATCCCACTGAGCTGACCTCGCATCACACTGGATTATGAACATCATCAACTGTCCTATCTAGCGGATGGTTGCAAGGAACTCTAATCTCTCTTGGAAGACTTGGATCAACTATTAGAGGGTCGACAACTGGATGCTAAGGCGGAGGTTGATTTTCGCCATCGTTGAAGTTTATAGAGAGATCATCATCATCATCTTTGGCTTCCTTAGCTAGGGGATCATGTGCTGCATTGGGTAGCACAGCTTATGGCATACTGAGTTGATTTGAAAACTTAGGGACTCCTTCATCTTCATCAGATGGATGTCTTTTTGCAAATTTAGTTTCATCAAAATCTACATGCATAGACTCCTCTAAAAGGCTGGTTCACTTGACATATATTCTATATGCCCTCCTGTTAGTTAAGTATCCCAAAAAGATACCTTCATTAGACTTAGGATTAAACTTTCCCAATTGCTCTATGGTGTTAAGAATATAGCACTTACAAATAAAAGATCTGAGATGACCAATCTTAGGCTCGCACCCTCGCTAAAGCTTATAGGGTATCTTCTAAAGAATTAGGCGAATTAAAACCCGATTCAAGATATAACACGTTGTGTTAATAGCTTTTCCCAAAAAGTATTTTTGTAGATTATTATCACTCAGCATGGACCGAACCATCTCAACTATAATCCTATTCTTTCTTTCTACAACCCCATTTTATTGAGGAGCATAAGGAGAAGAGAAGTTGTGGTCAATGCCATGTGCTGAACAAAATTCTTCGAAATGTAAATTCTCGAATTCACATCCATGATCACTTCGAATTCTATAGATTTTATGTCCTAATTCATTCATTATCTGATTACTAAGCTTGATAAAAGATTCATAAGTCACCTTTGCTACTCAGCAAGACTACCCATGTGAATCTTGTGAAGTCATCCATTACCACTAGAGTGAATCTCTTACCATCCAAGCTTATTGGCTGAACTGGGTTGAAAAGATCCAGGTGAAGTAACTCCAACGATCACTTAGTTACTACCTAATTTACCGATCTAAATGATTTCTTAACTTGCTTACCAAGTTGACAAGCATTGTAGAGTTTATCCTTTTCAAAGCTGATACTGGGTAATCCCACAACTAATTGATTTTTGCCCAGCTTGGGTAGAATTTTCATACTAATATGACCCAACCTTCTGTGCCAAAGCCATGAATTATCATCCTTAGATACAAGATAAATGTTAGTGGAGCCAGGGGATAGATCAATCATATAAACATTATTGATCCTGGGAGTAAAGAGTAGAGATAAGTCAATCTTACAGTTAATTACTGAGTATCTTGCTGAGTCGGATAAAACCTTTCTACCTTTATCATAGATTTGGGCTACACTAAGTAGATTGAACTTCAGACCTTTGACAAGAGAAACCTCTTTGATTGAGGGAGAAACACCAATAGTGCTACAACCTACAATCTTTCCTTTCTGGTTTGGGCTGGCTCGCTTTCTTTTTTTTAGAGGAATTCTTGCTCTTAGAATTATGAGTTTGGTTATTCTGAATTTGATTATTGGCTGGAGGAGGAACTACTTTCTTCTTAAAAGTCGCTATCTCAGCAGTCAACTCATCTAATTGCTTAATGAGCTTACTGATAGAACATTCTTGATACTCAACCTTTTCTTGAAGAAAGCGAATATAAAGCGATAAAGATGCATTAGTATCTTCTAGATCGTTACTTCTCCTCACTATCTCTTTAATGTTTTTCATTGATTTATTAGTCAATTTCATGACATCAAAGAGAGCCTGGGCGAATTCTTCCATAGATAAAGGTAGTTCAGGGTGTACCTCTATTTGATGAGCCTTTCCTTTATCATGCTCAGCTTCAGAGTTAACAGTGGAATGATCTCTACCGGAGGTAGATGCTGAGCCTTCCCTCTATCTTCGATAGCCATCAAGTAGAGATTGGCCAAATTAGTAGCTTCTTCATTAGATGATGAAGATTCTTCTGAATCGCACCAAGTGGCAGTACGTGCTTCATTTTTCGTGGAGAATCTCTTCTTGATCCTGTCCTTCTTCGTCTTTGGATAGCTAGACTGGATGTCGCCTTTCTCTCCACACCCAAAGCTCTTGATATCTTTGTTTTGCTCCTTCTTCGATCCTTCCTCAGCTCCACGCCGGTGATGAGTTAACTTGATTTTGCTGGGAAACTTCTTCTTGCTGTTGAACTTCCCTTCATTCTTAATGAAGAGTTTGAAACACCTAGTCAGAAGGGCCATTTGCTCATCACAGTTGCAGCTATTGGACTCATCTTATGAATCTGCTTTAAGGATAATTGCTTTACCCTCCTTGCCCTGATTCCTCTTGGAGTCATCTTAGCATTTCCTTAGAGACATCTCGTGAGTTAGAAAGGTTCCTATAAGCTCATCATAGCTGTAGGTCTTAAGATCATGAGCCTCCTCGATAGTGCTCTTCTTGGAATCCCACTCTACTATAAGAGTGCGAAGAATCTTCTTGATGAGCTCTTCCTCGCTGAACTCCTTTCCAAGCCTCTTCAATTCAATAACAATGTTAATGAGCCTGGTATTCATCCCTTAAATACCCTTGCTAGTTCCCATTGAGAACATCTCATACTCTCTCAGCATGAGATTGATCATAGACTCCTTGACCTTGTCGATCCCCTCATAGGTAATCTCCAGCTTCTTCTAGATTTCCTGCACTATTTCACATCCTGAGACCCTATTGAATTCAGTAAGATCTAGCACACAATGTAAGTAATGAATCATTGTGGCATTCTCCTTGAGAAATCTCAGATTAGTGTCATCGTAATCCTTTGGATCTAATGAGACGCGCACACCGTTCCTCAAAACAATGGGAACTCTGGGACTAAGCTCAATTGCGAGCCAGGCCTGCATGCTTTGAGACTAGATGAAATTTTTCATTCTATTTTTCTAGAATGTATAATGATTACCATCGAAGAGAGGTGGCCTAGTAATAGACATTCCCTCATTGAGGAGAACTGTTTGACCAGAACCTGAACTAAAGTTATTATAAGCCATTTATGGATGTACTCAAGATGATTAGTCTAGAATATGAGCAACTGCTCTGATACCACTACTATTTGTTGGTCCGTAAACAGGCTAACAATGACAGTAGAGGCGGCTGAATGCGTTATCTTGGTTACTTTTAAGCTTTTTCTGATTTGTTCGCCAAATTCAGTTGTTTTATATGCGTGCAGAGTGTAATATAAAACTGTATGAGCTACTCAGCTTCGTTGGCATAGTTTATCTTTAATCCTTAACTAAATAAAACTTACTCAGCATAGATTGGTTAACAAGCAACAAAGTGATAGTGAAAGATATGAAGGAGCAGATTGTTGATAAAGCAAATCGCTTAAAGTTAGAACGATTACACTTGAGATTTTATCCTAGTTCGACCCCTTGCCTACCTCTAGTCGCCGGATACCATCTCTGAGCTTTAATCCACTAGTGATTCGTTCCTTCAATAGGTAGAGAAGCCTTTACAATGGGTAGATACAATTACAGAAAGTGTCTTTCTTTCTAACTACCGTTCAACTCAGTTTGGGTACCCTTCCCAAACTGACACTCAAATTATGAGAATATGAACTGAATTCAACTTATAGAAACATTGAATCCTTACAATGTTAATCTAATTTTCTCTCTATTATAAACTGATTAGACTATTGATGTTTGCTTGACTGCTTGCTGTGAAATTTCTTTGGAAGTAGAAGAAAATTGTGCAGAGTTTTTACTCTTAAGAAATTCATGGTGATTCACTAAGTTTGAATGTCTGCTTCATTCTTCTATTTATACTGTGAAGCTTTGAGAAGTAGCCATTGAAAACTTTACAAGATCTCTGATCTTCAATTTCTCATCTTTTTTATCTTTCGAATCTTCCCATTATAGATAGATTTCAGGATGTTTAGAGATAGGAATTTGAACGTTGAGGTGCGATAATATCCCGTTGATAAATTCTCATTTATCTTCAAGCAATTTGGATTTGAGAGAGGCATGCTAAATTGAAATGTGGAGTCTTCCCGTTGGATGACAGTGCTGATGTTGGTAGAAACGCGCGGAGAAACTTGAGACGCGGCGCATAACAAACATTCCGTTTACTTGGACTGTAGCGGAGAATCTCTGACTGCAGTACTGACATTTGGGGTTGTGGGCACAGGAATCTTTCTCAATTTCAGCGCCTTTTAGCCTAAAAGATATTAAGAGAATATTCTGTTCCATCACAGATATCGTTAGTGGCACATGTCATTTAATCTCTTCGTGTTAATTGAAAACATGCTTTTAATTAAGTTAAAGTAAGAAATCAGCACAACCTGAGTGATATAATTTCCAAACTATGTAGTACTCAGCATGCCAGCTTTTCTTACTCTAAGTCATCACATAATTAAGTATCTAACAATACTGAGTTATTCTCCCTTGAATAAACTCTAGTTAGTCTTATTAATTAAGAATTCACTTAGTATTCAATTAGTTTCACTATCCTAGTAAGTTTGCTATTTCCAAAACTACTCAGTACTATGAAGTACTCTTCACTTGGGTTCAACACTGGTTAATCAAGATAGTAATTGAACATGCAATCATTGCAAGGTGGAATTTCAAAACTTAAAATTAACATAAAGATCTCCTACACATACCATGATTGATATAATCTAAGTTAAAATGTTCCATAGATGTTTTTAGGTTTATAATGCTTATAAAAGAAACCTAACGTCTAAGGTTAAAGCATTTCTAGTTAATGTATACTTTTTCTCTCTTAGTTGTAGTGTTCTCTTTGAGTAATTCGACTACACTTTGTTAGCACGAGCTTCTAAAGTAGCAGAGCCTCTACAATTGATCCGTACGGATTTTCACTGACCAAAACCTTGTTGAGGAAGAACCCATTAGAAAATAGGAGCTGTTAGACTACTCGAAAACCAACCCAAAAATAATCAAGAAGTTTCACTTAAGAAAGAGCCTTCAAAATAATTCTTTGATTGTTTGGAGAAACTCGTGATGGATCTTACACAACAAAAAAAGAAGAGGAAGTCTAATTCAGAGAGAAAATTTGAGCTGAAGCTATTTTCTAGTATAAATAAAGAGAGGAGCTGGAGGCCTATATATAGGGAAAAGGGGGAGTGTTAGACTCCCCCTCAATAACTAGATTGGATGGGAATATTCCCATCCCATCTAATTGGGTTAGCCACGCGGGTCATGGTGACCCGCGGACTAACCCGCGTGGGTTACAAGGCAAGACCTTGCAGGCTTACCTTGCGGTGTTGCAAGCTTGGGGTTGCGGCAAGCCCAAGCTAGCGGGCTTACTGCGCTCACTAGTAGCCCATAAGCTTTTCAGCTCACAGGGCAGCCACGCAGGTCCCACTTCTAACAACCTGTGTTTGTTTGGGGCCTATTTATAATGGGAAAAATTCCCCTGCTCCGCTTTGTGTAATTTTCCCCTATTTCCTCTTTATTCCTGTTAATTATTTATTCTGTTCAACTAATTAATAATTCTTCTAACTAATTCGACAACTTTTATTTTCGGTATAGACCTAGTCTATAGGTTCTTTACTTAGACCGATAAAGACCTAGAGTGTGTGACCTCATAGATCCCAAAGTATTGAGCTGCTAGAGGTTATCCTAAACTTAGCTTCCCATTTGGGAACCTTTAGGCTTAGTTTTCCAGACCGATATGGAACCCGATAACTCTAGATTATCAAATTGGCTTTCTAGCAAAGGCATGTGATCCCCTAATACTTGGAACATCACATGCTTGTGACTTGTTCCGGTTCTGCAGTAGTAACCAATATAATACACTCCTTCCATCAAGTGAAGTACCATCTAGTTTATTGAGCTTGGAATTAGACTTGTTCACGAAGAACACCACTCGGCCATTATGTATCAAGATTAATTAGAATCCCATTCTGTCAATCTTATACTCTGATCAAAGGTTTATGAGTGTGTCACTTTAATAAGGGTCCCTAAGGTAAATCTGCCATTATATCACTATATCAGGAGAGATGGATCCCATCTTGACTACTTGACTTACCAACATGTGATCATTACTATACCCATAATCACCATATCATTCTGATCGCTTGGGTATGAATAAGTATGACCAAAAGTATAGCAACTCCAACACAAGGTAACCAGTATCTCAGGTCTGAGGATACTTGTACTGCTACTGCAACAAGACATGACACCAACACATGGATATAGTTATTTCTGAGTGTCTGTCTTATAGCGGTCTCTAATGTATTACTTGTATACATTCATGTGTTAACTCAGGGTACCACCTTTAGCTCATGAGATTGGCTGTTAGTATCTAATCCAATGAGTAAGCCTACACATACTAGTAGGTTCGTTTCATTGATGTTCAGTCTTAATGAAACTACGATTAGGGATATTTTGACTATTCATAGTAACACGTATGTGTAATTCTCACACCACATAGCTCCCACTATGTCCTCGCACTTTTACGCTATGAAGTAGTCTTGGACTTTGTCTCATCAATGCGCATATGCATATTTATTATTATACATATATGATATCAGCGAGATACATAAATAAATAAAAAGCATTGGTAAGCAACAAAGATGCCTTAATTATAATTAATAATAATTCAAAACCATTTGTACATTATAAATAATAAAGATATATCACCCTAATTACCTCTAGGGCATACATCATGTCTAACACCTATGAGGTCACACACTTTGAGTCTCTATCAGACTTAGTAAAGAACCTATAGTGGGCTGTTAGTCCTTATAAGGCTTATAAACCACAGCATAGGGGGGGTGAATGCGATTCTTGGTTACTTTTAATTTTTATAATAATTTTTAACAAAGTTAAGTTTTAAATGCATGCTGAGTTATGCGATACTGAGCGCTTTAAAACTTACAAACTGTTCAGCTGTGCTGGATAGTTTATCTTTAATTCCTTGTTGAGTTCCTACTCATCATAAATTGGTTTCTCAAGCGAAAACAATATAGAACAGAAACAATGATGGATGATAAAGACTAGTTAGCAAAAGTAAGAATGTCAACACCTGGTTTTATCCTGGTTCAGCCCTGAGCCTAACTTCAATCCCCAGATTACAAGATGTTTAGAGATAGAAAATTGAACGTTGAGTCGCGATATAATTCCATGGACAAAATCTCATTTATCTTCAAGCAATTTGGTTTGAGAGAGGCGCATGAGAATGCAACGTGGAATCTTCATATTGGTTAGCATTGCTGACATTGGCAAAGTCGCGTGGAGACATTAAGAATTACGCATGACAGAGAATTCCTTTTACCTTAGAATTTTGTGAGGGATTCCCGACATTCCACACTGACACCTTTTGTTTGGTGAGGACCCCTTGAAATCTTCTTTTATTTCAGCACTTTTTTACCTGAAAAGCATATAAAGAATATTCCATCCCTCATAAAATACGTTAAGCGCATGTGTGTCATTCAATTCTCAAAGTGTCAAAGGAAACTACTTTTAATTAATAAAAGCCGAACTCAGTACATGTTGAGTAGATATTTACTTAAACTACGTATTATTCAACATAACTTAGCTTTTCCTACTCTCAGTCATAACATAATTAATGACTCAATAAAACCGAGTTGTTTTTCCTTAAACAAAACTCAAGTCAACTTCATTAACTAAGAGTCTACTTAGTACTCAATTAAATTCACTAGCCTATTCAGTTTGCTATTTCTAAAACGTTTAAGTACTGTGAAGTACAATTAACTTAGGTTCCACAATCTCCCCCATTTTGGACAAATAGCAAACTAGGTAGTTGAAGAAGTTAATTGAATAAGATAGTTTAAGAATATCAGAAATACTTGGTAAGTGATGTAAAAATCCCTTTGCTGAGTGATTTCCCTTAGTCAGCTTGAACTCCCTGTTCATCACTTTTCTACTGATAAGTTTAATCTATAATGGTTCCAAAATCTCGTGAACTATTGGCTAATAACTATGCCAAAAACTTGTTCACAATTAAATGTAGGTTTTGTCAATACCCCTTATCACATAGAAAAATGATGATAAGTGCAAGTATACAGTTGCGATGTAGTTTTAAAAGATATCGAACCCACAGGGAAGGAACCAGGTCTACAGATAACTAGGGAAACATAAAAGTAAAATAAAATAAAATAAAAATAGATTGGAGATTTTTATGGATAGGAAGATTAGAATGAAAAGTTGAGTAAATATAGATGTAATAGATTAGAAACTCTAAATTAATAGATTTTCACTACGAACAAGTATAGCAAAGAAAACATGCAAGTTCAACACAAGTGTTATGACACTCTAGATTAATCTAACAAATTGGTTCAACACACTCAGATGTTCAATAATTGGCCGCAGAGCAACACATGAAATAACTTTTCTAAGTCTAGCGCAAACGAGATAAGACTGTTATATAAACCTGGTCAACATCAATCCTATGCTTAGTATGGGTTGCTCTCACATAGACACATTTAGCAAGTTACCATTCCAAAAATGTTGGCTCACTAAATAGCGTTATATCACAGATTTAGTGATTATACACGATATTGTTAACCCTAAAACTACACTCAAAATTAACGCCAATGCATATAACTTGATTAACATAAAAGACTTAGCACGAAATACACATTATGACACATAGACATATCATAAACTTTGAAATAGAAAGTATAAGTAGAAAGCAAAGCAAAGTTGTAAGGTATGCAAGTGAA